>VZTE01003716.1:670892-765497 GCA_013397775.1 Eulacestoma nigropectus | reverse complement strand
GTGGGGACGCGCACGGCCCGGCGGCCCCGCGCGGGTGGCGGGCGGACGGGTGGCGGGCGCGCTCCCCGGCGGGAAAGGACGTGACCTTGCCTTCCCCGGCGCGGCCTCCCGCGCAGCCCCGCCTGGGCCCGGTGGGTCCGGCCGCCCGCAGGCTCGGATTCCGCGGGTCCCGGTGTGTAGCGTGGGGACACGACTGATGCCAGCGCTCATGTTCAGGCGGATCCTTCTGTCCGCACACTGGGACACGGGGAGGACACAGCGCGCGATGTCGGGGGCAGAAGTGCCCGTGGGACTCATGCTGTGTGTCCTCGACTTTTGCCTCTCCTTATCAGCAGAGATAAGGGTGATGATGTGCCGTGGAGCCTTTTTAAAGCAGAAGGCCAATTTAAGGACGCCACAGGGTTTGGTAGGTGAGGGTAACTCCCCTACCAAGGCCCCAGCTTGTATTTCAGCTGCCTTCTTAACTGATAAAAAAATAACCTGATTAGATTACTTTTATAGCCTGCTCTCCATCCTGGGGTTCATTACCCTCTGTTCACATGGTTTAGCAAAGGTGAAGCTGTACATTCTCCCCTCTAAAGCTCCAGCCTTTCCCACTGCAGCAGCTGCATTTCCTCTGCTGCTCTATAAGGCTGGGGAGTCCTTGGGTCACCTGATGCCCACTGAAAAAAGGCTCTGGGTTTTCCGGGCTGTGGAAAGTTTCATCTGGAAGTTGAGAAGATGGAAACCAGGCTTTGGCAGATATTTATCACTTGAGGCTATTTGCATGTGCTTGGCCTTTAGCAGAATGTGTCTGGAATGACTGTACAGCTCCGGAACAGCCAGGGTGGTGCGTTGCAGCTGGAAGTTGGTCATCCGGCTATAAATATTTGGTGGAAGAGTCACAAAGTGGTTTGGATTGAAAAGGACCTTAAGACTCATTCCAAACCCCGTGCCCTGGGCAGGGACACCGTCCACTATCCCAGGTTGCTCTAAGCCCTGTCCAAGCTGGACTTGAACACTTCAGGGATGAGACATCCACAGCTTCTCTGGGCAACCTGTGCCAGGGCCTCACCACCCTCACAGGGAAGAATTTATCCCTAAGAACTGTGCAAACACAGAGATGCCACAGCACACTGTGAAGTTTGTTATCTGTACCAGAGAGCTCGTGGTGCAGAGTGGGAAAACTTTATTCATTCTCTCCTACTGTGAGCTCTTTTGTGATGCTCTGTACGTGGAGCATCACTAAACTTGCAGCAAGTAAATTGAAGTTGTGGCTTTGAGAGAAGGGGTTCTTCATCATTTCGATTTCAAAAATGTTTTCTGCTACATGTGCAGTGCTGCAGAGAGACTTTTCTCTTACTTGAAGTATTTTTGTAGTTTTCTTTGAAAAGAAACAGGGCTTTTAGTAAAAGCATGTGATATTTGGCAGCAGTCTTGAATGATAGAAAATCAGTTAGAGTTCTGTGGTCAGATGTCCTTGTTGTACCTGACCTTGGTCTTAATAAAGACAGACTTCTCTGAAGTTTCTGATTTGCCCTTTCTAAGTGCACGCATCCCGTGTTGCAGAAATTCTGGGTCAGGATGCTCGAGCCTGGGTGACTGGGAGAGGTTGAACAAAGACTGAAGGGACAGGAACAGAGGATGGTGTGTCTGGTTATTTGGAGTTACACATGAAGTATAAACCTTCAAGGCAGATTTTATTTGTTTAATGATGTTCTGCCATGCTTCACCTGCCCTGAGCACTATGCCAGGGTGAGCTCACATGGATATCCTTAAATGTCCTTCAATCACTGGGGCTCATAATATTAACCAGAGTGAAGGTGTGACGTGCCCTGCAAAGTGATTCTCATGATGATTGAATAGATTATGAATGTAAAATAGTAAGCATTTAAAAAGTTTAGTGAAACAAATATTATGTAGAACTGCTGGAGGAGGAGGAAAAAATAGAAACAGCTGCCCTGCAGTGCCCTTGCTGTGGCATCCTTGCTGTCTCTGTGCTGCCTCATCCAAAGAACTTTCTGTCTTCTGCATGACAGAAATTGGCTTATTTCTGCCTTTTGCAGGGCACAGCAAAGCACATGTGATGTATTTCTCCCAAATTCTTTGAGGCATTATTACACATAAATAACAGGGTTCTAAAAATCTATGAACTCCTGGAAATTACACAAAGGGGAGATTAGAAACTACCTGCAAGTTTCCAAATTATGGTGATACAGCAAATATAAGCAATATTATTATGGTGGCCAAAAGAGCAATGCTTCTTTAAAAATTGATCTTTAAAAAATCAGTGATTTTTGGAGGCATTAGTGTATTTGGATGTGAGGGAGGAAATTTGAACTTGGGCTTCTGTTCATAAAACATGGATACCTCCAGGTTTTCATTTGCTGTTCCACTGGCCGTCTGTGGAAATTTGTTGCAGCGTCTTGAAAGATGGAGTTGGTGAGGGCTTGTTTTGGGTTTAATTATTGCTCCCATTGCTACGTGTGTGAGAGTCCCAATGCCACGGATGGAATGCCTATGTTTTGGTTCCTCTCATATTGATGAAAAATAAATAGAAATGGGGATTTGGCTAATTCTAGAACAGTCCAACATGGAAGAGATCTCGAAAGATCATCTGGTCCAAAGGGCATCAGGACTAAAATCAATAATCTCTCCAAAAAAACCCTTCTGGTGTATAAAGCATAAGTGCTGAGCTAAGAGAAGCAGGTGTTCTCCTCTGCCTTGGTGGCTCCCTGAGCACAGCCTGATCCAAGGGCAGGAGCTGATGTGTTTGCTGAAGGTGTAGAGCACAATGGGTCTGGTGTTGTTTGCCATCACTAAGTGTGAGTAGGGGTTTTAGCCAACAGGGACAGGGGTGAGCTGGCCCAGAAAGGGAGTCCAGCCCAAGCAAGGATGTGGGAGTGACAGTGGTGCAGGGTGGGATAACCTCCAGAATGCCTGGCCAGGAGCTCAGAAGTGATGGCTGGTTTCCAGGGGAGCACCAGGCAAAACAGAGTAATCCCGAAGTGTTGGAAGGGACTGGCAATTGAGTCTGAACTGATGAATAGAAAATCAGGGTTTTTTCCCTTCTCATTTTATTGGACTGAGCTGTATGTCTAATGCTGGATTATTTTGCTCCTCCTGAGCTTCACAGTGTAATAGAGAGGACATACTGAAGAGTCAGAAGCATGTTCAAAAGTTGATAACAAAATGATTTGCAAGGCTTTTATTAGTGAAATTCCCCTTGAAAGGACCAGTGAAGCCTCAGTAAGTGCTCCTGCGGCAGTCAAGTCAGATAATCAAAAACATTAAAGATTATATTTATTATTTTGTTGCCCATTCTACCCATCACAATCCAGAAAAGCAACCACGGAGCACAGTGAGGGCTCCTGAAGGTCTCAGCGGTAAGAGGAGCACACTTCTTCTTGCTGTACATGTGCTCCTGCTACTAATTTAAAATGTTTTGGCTGCCTTTGTGGAAAGAATAAGAATGCGGTGTTCCTGCCTTTTCCTGTCTATGCTGTTGGACGAGGATGGGACCTAAACTGCAAGGGTTGTGCATGTTATTGCCATGTGCAAAAGGAAATAGAGAAACTTGTCTTCTGGGATTGTGTTGTAGTGAAGCATCTCTCAGTTTTTTCTTTTTTGAAGAAAAAATTCCCAGTTGGGCAAAATGTCTCAACTGTGGGAAAAGTTCTTTTTATGCCTTGTACTTTGATTTCTCATGAGTCCTCTATTTCCCTGTTAGTAATTCCCACGTGGGGAAAAAACCTCTGAGGGCAGCAGTGTGTTTTCTTCTGTAGGCTTAGAGTAGCTTAACCAGTCCTTCAGAGAAGATAAAAATCTTGGTAATGTGGATTTTGTTAGGTCGAATATAATAAAAAATCGCTCTTCATATGCTGATTTAATTTGTATTATAATCTCATATTTGTCTGTAAAGTGTACATGTTATTAATTCTTTTAAGGAAGAGGTCTTGGTTTGGAAGCTCAGGGAGAGTTGCTTATATATCTTAAGAATTAAAAATAGTTTTAAGCATTTAAACAGCTGTTGTTGTGTTCTGCCCTGCTCACACTGAGCCGTTCTAGTGAGTGAGGTTGAAGTGCATCTGAAACTAACCCAGTTGTACTGCCCAGCACATCAATCAGCAAAATAAATGCAGAAATAAGCTGGGTAGGGGTTTGTTCCTTCTCATTTTTCAGTGTCTAGTGATTTCTTAAAAAGCCCTGAACCTGAAAGCTGCACATGGGAAAGCTCTCTATGTGTTTAGGGAAAAAAGTCCAACGTTGCTGTTGTAGTGCCGGTCACAGCTTTCCTACAGACACATTCAGGATGTGGCCATGGAGCAAATCAGCCCAGTACTGCTGTTGAGGGGGGAGATACTTCACTGTGCTCACTGCTAACCCCTGCCTCCTCCCCCTGCAGAACTGCCAGTGTGTGAGAGCCTCACTCCGTCCATCGCGGCTGTACCGCGGATATGCCACCCACTCCAGAGAGTCCGGGTACGTAGCGGGGTTTTTGGGGTGGAACTGGTTCTGCTGGTGCATTGACCAAGAGGGAATCTGCTCCTTGGTTTCACAGGAGAGCAGACTCCTGGCAGTGAGATTTTTGTGTGGAATAACTCTTATTCTCATGAGTGTGGTCCTTGTTTGGTTCAGTCAGATTTAGATGAAGAAAATGTAGATGATCAATATTTATCAGGGAAGTTGTGGGCTGCCATCTTACCTTTGGATTAGTCACTAACCAGTATTGTACCAGGGGTGAAGGTGGTTTAAAGCAGGTGCTGGGTTTGTTGACAGATCCTGGAACAGAGTGGTGGTCCTCAGCTGTAAGCTGAAGACTCACAAACTGTTTGATGTTTGCTGTATAATATAATTTACATCCCTTTCACTCTTTCCTCCTCAGCGTTTCTGCAGGCAAAGTCATTGGTGCAGGTCTCCTGTTTGTGGGTGGAGGAATAGGTGGAACTGTCCTGTATGCCAGCTATGACAAACAATTCCGAGAGAACGTGGAGAAGGCCGTTCCCTACTCTGACAAACTCTTTGAGATGGCACTTGGCCCTGCACCTTCCAGCACACCAATGCCAAAGAAACCAGTAAGTGTTTCCCATTCACCCCCACACATTCATTTTTCTGGTTTTTTAAGAGAGTGTCTGCCCTTAGGTTTCAAATTCTGATTAATTTTGCTATGTGCTAAGAATTAAAAAAGTTTAAGAATTAAGATTCCTTAAATTGAGAAGGTTTAAGAATTATGAACTTAGTTACTACTTTGTGCTGCGTAAGTGATGCTTGTATGTTTCCCATTATCATCTTATGATTGTGGTCTGTGGGTTGTAAAACTTATTTTTATTTACAGTAAAATAATCTAATAGAATCCCAACTGAATAGCTGCTCTGCTTATACTCAGAAATAAACTGGAGAGAGAGAGAGAGAGGCAAGTGACAGGCTGGAATTTAACTGCTTTACTAGAGGCTTAGTGTAGTTAGTGGTGTAGTAGGATTACAAAACTTACTCTAAAGGAACTTATTTTAAAGAGGACTGAAAATGTTCTTGAATGAGTAAAGACTTGAATGGTGCAGAGCCAGGTATAAGCATCATACTTGGAAATCTTTAGTGGCATGATCCTGCAGAAAGGAAAATCTGATACTGCCTTTGGCACAACTCTGGAAATTGAACCTGGAAGTTTCTCTGCTCCTGCATGTGAAAGGAAATACTTCCCAGTTATCAAGAATACTGAAAATCTGCTCTGGCTATGGTTTTTCTGAGCTTTCAGAAGCCTTTTGGCCTTCAGGAAACCCAAAATGTTTTTTATTGGATTTTAAGAAAGCTGTTCTTAATGAGTGGGGGAATATCAGTCAACAAAATCTTCTCTCTTCTTGTCTTAGCTACACTTTGTGTGATCATCCAAGCTCTTGGTGCCTCCCAGGCACTAAGGAGTTTTGTAAACCAGATTTATCAGCAGAGTTATCCCCTCCCCAGTCATGGCTCTAACCCAGATGTTTTTATTTTTACCTTGTGACTTTCCAGAGTGGATATTAAGGGATTAATATAATAAAAAATTACAATACTCTGTGTTTGAGTGGTATCTGCCCCAACCACCCACATCTGAAGACTTTCAAAAGGAAATCAGTGAAGACAAACTTAGGGTTTCTGCATTCAGTGCACTCAGAAGTGTTTGAAATATTTGAGGCATGAAACGATCTGCTTTTAGTTAATAAATATTTGTTTATAACTAAAACTGCCACAACTCTACCTGCATTTTTGGAGAGGTGAAAATTATAAAAATTCCTCTGTATTAAAAATCAAGTCAAGAAATTAGATGGCCTTGCTGCTGTTTTCCTGTGTACTTTGAAGCTCACATTTATGGTACAGACACCTGGATATGGAAAAGTTCTTTTCTGTTATACTGGAATTGATGAAATCCAAGCTGTTTGAAAAACTGATGGTATTTCTTATTTTTGACTTTTCAAGATTCATCAAGGTCCACTGAAGATCTCTTCTGTAGCAGAAGTAATGAAAGAGTCTAAACAGCCTGCTCCCAAATCCCAGATAGGCAAACCAGAAGCTACTGGTCCTACAGAGGAAAAAGGAGGTAAATTTATAGAATGTTATGTATAAAGAAGGAAATGACCTAATAATCTCTTGTATCATATATTTTAGAGTAGATTAAAATTGTCCTTTGAATGGTTGAAGTTAAATGTTGTAATTTCTTAGAATTAATGTTTTTTCCTTTCCAAGTCATAACATTTGCCTAAAATGGCTTTAGCTTTTTTTTCCCCCCCTTTATTTTAGGAAATGTATTTACTTTATAGGATATTTGGAATCTAAGATAAATACTGACTAACCTACATAGTTTAGATATGAGACTCGGCAGGAAAAGAACTTCAGGTGCTGGACTCTGAGGCTCTTGCAAGCACAAGACACTTAGTTTTGGATAATTACTGGGCTACTGTAAAGCCAGATCAAATGGAACTCATTTAGAGAGGAGCAGTTGTGATGTCTTTTTACATTTATCGCTGATGGCTCTGTCTATGTGTAACTAATATCTTGTTGCTGTTAATCCAGGAAATCATCTTCTGGAAATAATAACATCCATATCCAATTAATATGTTTCTACAGAGGAAAAAATTGAGTCTTATATCCCTGTTATTACATTATAGCACTTACCATGGAATGATTTGGAAGGGAGCTTGAAAATCCTCTAATTTCAACCTCCTGCCAGGGGCAAGGACACCTTCCACTAGACCCAAAAGGCCCATCCAGCCTGGCCTTGAGCACTTCCAGGGATGGGGCAGCCACAGCTTCTCTGGGCAACCTGGTCCAGTGCCTCACCACCCTCACAGTGAAGAATTTCTTCCTAACATCTAATCTAACCCTGCCCTCTGTCAGTGTGAAGCCCTTCCCCCTTGTCCTGTCACTCCATGCCCTTGTCAAAAGTCCATCTCCAGCTCTCATGTAATCCCTTGTAGGTACTGGAAGGTATTAGAAGGTCTCCCTGGAGCATTCTCTTCTCCAGGCTGAACATGCCCAGCTCTCCCAGCCTGACTCCATAGCAGAGGTGCTCCAGCCCTCTGAGCATCTTCGTGGCCTCCTCTGGACTTGCTCCAGCTCCATGTCCTAATGTTGGGGGCCCAGAGGTGGTTGCAGCACCATAGGTGGGGCCTCACCAGAGCAGAGTAGAGGGGCAGAATCGCCTCCCCTGACCTGCTGCCCGCCCTGCTGGGGATGCAGCCAGGACACAGGTGGTTTCTGGACTGCCTGTGCACATGACTGGGTCATGTTGAGCCTCTCATTCACCAGCACCCCAAAGTCCTTCTCCTGGGTGCTATTCTTGATCTGTTCTCCCCTCAGCCTGTGTTTGTGCTTGGGATTGCCCCGACCCAGGTGCAGGACGTTGTGCTTGGTCTTGTTGAACTTCATGAGGCTCACACAGTCCCACCTCTTGAGCCTGTCCAGGTCCCTGTGGATGAACATCCCTCCAGCATGTGACTGCATGGCTCAGCTGGATGTCATCAGCAAACCTGTTGAGGGTGCATCAGTCCCACTGCCCGGGTTACTGACAAAGATGTTGAACAGTCCTGGTCCCAACACTGACCTTGAGGAACACTCTTATCACTGGTGTCCACTTGGACATTGAGCCATTGACCACAACTCTTTGAGTGTGACCATCCAGCCGGTGCCTATTCCATGGAGTGGTTCATCCATCCACTCCATGTCCCTCCAGTTTAGAGACAAGGACGTCATGCAGGACAGTGGCAAATGCTTTCAGAAGTCCAGGGATATGATGTCACTTGCTCTTCCCTTATTCAGCAATGCTGCTCCCTCAGTGGAGGGCCTCATCTGTTTTCCTGCTCAGGCAGCCTGTAGCAGACCCCCACTGTAATGTCACCTAGCCCTGCCCTCCCTTTAATCCTGAGCCATAAACTCTTGGTTGGCTCCTCATCCATCCCCAGGGAGAGCTCCATGTGGTCATCGTCAGAGAGGGTGATCACACTCCTCATCTCCTGTGCCAGGCCTTCCTAAAGAGCCTTCATCCTTGCATTCCAACACTCCAGTAACAAGAGCCATCCCACCATGTCTCTGTGAAGTGAGGTTTCCTTTTCTGGGGTCCCCTCTCCCAGCAGCTTTGGTTTAAGCCCCTCCTCACCAGCTCAGCAGGCCCCTGGCTGAAGATGCTCTGGCCCTTCCTTCTCTGGCAGATGGAGCTCGTCTCCCCAGCTGTACTAACTGGTGTGTTCTGCAACTGTGTTTAACAGCAGGCAAGGCTGCAGCACAGATCATCTCTGCAACAGGGGTAGCCATGTCGGTGCCAGCTCCGGGGATACAGACTGAAGAAGGTGAAAAATGTCATGTGAATACAATGAAGAAAACACAAATCCTCTAGCTTCATGTGCATGCATTTTTGCTTCTGTGTTGGTATTTGTCAGTGTTTAAAAGTGTGAGTTTCTGTGCCTTTTGCAGAAAACTTCCATCATCTGTTAATAGTTTTTTAACACAGTGAGAAGCTGAGATTGATGCCTGAGACAGGTGTAGGTGTGAGCATGAGAGCAAAGCCTGACCTTATGCAGAACTGAACTTGCACATTCCAGTTTGCCTCTGCTCTTGGTGGCTTTATGATTGCTGTTCAGAAGAGCATCTCTGCCCAGGGCCAAGTGAAGAAACTGTGTTTATTGTTAAACTCAACAAGAGACACCAGCCTCTAGGTGTTGGTCTCTTCCAGATGAGATTATATTATATTAATTCCTTTAGGTATCAACACATTTCATAGAAAGCATGCCAGGGGTAAGTACATGCTGCAGAGTAGCATCAGCATTATTTAGAGTTGACCTAATGGGTTTTGTTGCGGCTTAAGGCTGAAAGCTCTGGGCTCTCCCCTCGCTTCAGATGCAACTTGCTGTTGGTCTTGAGAGCATTAGTTAAGTCACTTCTCACTCTTAAAGGCATTTTAAGTGGCCATGGGCAAGGGAATAGAGTTTAATTGTGATTCACCATAGCCTTCTCACTCATCCTTCATATTTTTGGTTGGGCTCTGTAAGCATGCCAGAGGAGAACTGAAAAAAGTCAAGAACAGAGATTCACTTGAAATTTAAACTTGGCTCCCTAAGTGTTTCTCACTTCTTGCTTTGCCTTTTACTTCTGAATGTTGTGTAATTTTGTAACTAGACGATGTAAAATCTCCAAATGCATGTGAGGTGTCCATGCTGTTGTCTTTAAGTTGTGAGACTGGCCTTTGCAATTATGGATATAAAGATTCTTCAGGTAGTTCCAGCATGGCTTTGAGCAGAAGTCAGATCTACAAAGTGATACCAACTATAAAAACCAGTTTTGATAAAGTTACTTCCCTACAAGTAACCTCTGTACACTAATTTGGACTCTCCACTTAAACAGTTTGACTCTTTTTTTACTTCTGAATAGGTAAAGAACAGGCAGGTTCCTACGCTATAAAAGAACGGCCACCAGAAGAAGTTGCAGCCCGGCTTGCCCAGCAAGACAAAGAGGAACAAGAGAAGGTATCAGGTAAGTCCGCACTGTCACTGTTCCTGTGTGTGCACGGGCCAGAACTGTGGGATTGCATTGGCTTTGGAATCCTAAGCTGCTTACACACCTCTTGGCTCTTGTCCCTGTGTTGAGTTGGCAGAGGGAGTGGTGGTGAAGCTTCTTCCACTCACTCGGAAGTAATTGAGAATTGAAGAATAATGGAAAATTTGAGGTTGGAATGGACTTCAAGGTTCAAGGACAATAGGAAAATTTACTTGTTTTTTTGTAAGAACCATTAGAACAAGTGAACATGGGATATACCTGCACGGCCCTGCACAGCCCATGGGAAAGGTGTTCCGCTGGGTAGTATTTTGCTGTAGGTGCAGACTTGCACCTTAATACTCCTGCTCTAAATGAGGAGAGCATTTTGGTGACCTTGTTCTGTAGGCTGCTGTTTAGTTCCCAAACTGACCAGCTCTTTTAAGTCATAGAAAATAACACAAAGAGACACAGAGGCTGTAACATGTCATTTTGCTACTTATTATACTTATTATTTTACTATTCTTTATCGTTTAGTTGACTTAACTTTTTTTCCAGCCCTTGCAGCGACTCTAGAAGGAGCCCTAAACACAACTGCTCGTGTAACCCTTCAGGCTATCACTGCTCAGGAGTCAGCTGTGCAAGCAGTGAATGCCCATTCCCAAATACTGAAGGAGGCCATGGATGATTCTGAGGTAAACTGGACAAGTGGGGACAATTTTTTCTTTTTCATTGTGTTCAGCAAAACTTTAATCTCAATTAAAAATAAACTTGGAATCTTTTCTTGCAATGCTTTTACATTTATCAGAGTTTTAACTTATCTTTCCATTTGTGAAATGTAGTGTAGTCAAATAATACAGTGGTTTTGATTTTGAATTTAGTTGGGTTTTTTTTTTCCCAACTCCTCTATTTTCTTTTTGCAAGGAGAAAATTCAAGTTGAGACATAAATAGTTTTCACACTATATTTTAATTGATTTTATTTTAATTCTCCAAATTTTTTTTACCTACTTATGGTCACGCTGTCCACCCCAATAATTCCATTGAGCTTATTCCCTTTGCCAACATCCTCTTGCTGGATTGTTTGTTTCTTTTCAGGAAATAGGAAGGGGATGTACAAGTCATAACATTTATGGTCCTGGTGTGCGCATGCTGGGGTTTGTGTGGAACTGCCACTGCCCATTCAGTTCTGGAGCAGAGATAAAATTCAGTTGTTAATCAAATAGCCGGGACATGTGGGCAACCAACCAAGTACTCAAGACTTAATCTAGTAGTTAGTAAAATAACTGCCTTAAAAGATTGCTTTTAAGCTTAATTACTAAGCTTAATTTAAAATTACCTGCTTTAAAGTATTACGGTACTTTAAGTATTAAGCTTAAAAGCAATTTTAAAGTATTAAAGTACTTCAATACATGAGGAGATCTCCCCACAATATGTTGTGCACCATACAGTGATCCTCATGTAAGCTCTTCTGCGTGGACAGAGGTTTGTGGCTCAGGAAAAAACACCATTAAGAACCAAACAAAACCAAAACAAAATGTTGGAAGAGAGACATCACTTGTAAAGCTTCCAGCTGTGCTGTTGAAAGGCACAAGAATGGTGCTCAGTTTGAGGGAAATGTTCAGCGACACATGAATCTCTGTAGGCTTTCACTCTGTGGTAACTCTCTTGTTTAGTGATTGTAATGACCCTAATGAGGAATCTGTGCTTCCCAGGGTGCTGGGGAGAAAAAATCCTCCCAGTGGCGCACGCTGGAGGACGCGCTGAAGGACCGCAGGAGAGCAGTGGATGAAGCTGCTGATGCCCTTCTGAAAGCCAAGTAAGTTGCTTGATTTAAGTCTTGGAGTAATAAGTTATATTGCTCATGTGAGGGCTGGCAAACACTAGATGAGTTTCTAGAAAGTCTGGAGTCGCCTGTGTTCATATTGAATGATCTGTTTGTGCCAAATCAAAAAACAGTTTAATACTCATTAGCCATGAGCATTTTAGTTTGACGTGTGTAAACCTGGGATACCTGTGCACAAAGTCCTCCCTGTACCAGAGAGTCTGAAACAGTCCTGTTCTTTGTAAGAACTTGTTTATCTCCTTAGTACTTACATAGAGTGCTGGTCAGTTCAAGTAAGATTAAAAAAAACAAAATCCACAATCCTTTTAGTATTATTGTTGAATAATTTTGTTCATAATAAACCTATTGTAAGGACTTCAGCCTGGAGAAGAGAAGGCTCTGGAGAGACCTTTAAGCACCTTCCAGCACCTAAAGGGGCTACAAGAGAGCTGGAGAGTGACTTTTTACAAGGGCAGAACAAGGGGGAATGGCTTCAACTGACAGAGGGCAGGTTTTGATTGGATATTAGGAAGAAATTCTTCCTGTGAGGGTGGTGAGGCCCTGGACCAGGTTGCCCAGAGAAGCTGTGGCTGCCTTATCCCTGGAAGTGTCCAAGGCCAGGCTGGATGGGGCTCTAAGTGACCTGGTCTGGTGGAAGGTGTCCCTGCCAATGGCAGGGGGTGGAACGAGATGATCGTTCAAGTCCCTTTCAACCCAAACCGTTCGAGGGTGACTCCATGACTGCACTCTGTCTTGAGTCAGTAACATCACCAGCTTCTTTTAGTTGTAATGAAAAATTAAACCTTGCAGCATCCTTTGGCAGTTCCCTGTGTCCACAGAATTACTTTTAAGCAATTAGATATTTACTAAGCACATGTCTAAGAAAAACTTGAATTTTGAACGGGAGCACTGCTCATGCCCAGGGCTCTGTATGAACTGTGTTGATGTGCCCCAAGTGTGGTCTGCAGGCACCAGAGGAGCAGAAATCAAATGACAAACAGTATCTCCAAGATGCCCTTGTAATGAGGTTAGAAATAAATCTGGAAACCCCTTGATGCTTTTGAGGCTGAGAGGGTAACATCATCCTTGAAGTTGCATGGTTGCTATCACATTATAAACTTGCCTTATCTTTGATGTTGCTGTGCTGACTAAAATTAGTGGGAGGTGTAATTGAGGTTTCATTGTTAAAACGAAGCTAATGCAAACCCCACATGCACCAGCTTTCATTCTCTATTGCTCTACTGGATATCTTTGCTTTTATTTATTTTCTTAATTTACTTATTTTAAAGCTTGTTCCTTATTCTGATGAGGTCATTGGAAACCTCCATTGGTTTTAATGGATTTGGAAAAGGAACGTTTTTTCACTTTTTCCTTGATTTCCAATTGTGCTAGAGGAAAGCAGTTCTTTCCTAATGACAAAAAACCGTAATCTATCTTTACAGAGCCCTATAAATTTTCTCCCATCCTCATTAATCTCCACCAGTCACCATGTCCAAAACACTTCTGCAAGCGTAAGCCATCTATATTAAAAATGTTTCCTTGCTGCTGTTATGTGCTGGAAATGTCTGCTGTCTAATTCTAACCTAGTTTTACTAATACTAACTCCTTTCAGTGAACTTCCACCTTCCCTTCAGCTAAATCCTGAGGACTAATTGCAGTATAAATAATTCTTATTTTACATGGAATAGCCACACTTGACATCTTTAGGTTTCAGGCTGTGGGAAAAAATAATCCTTAGTCAAAGCATCTTAGAGTTGGTAGATAGGAAGCACCAGTAGAGTTACCCAGTAGTTCTTCCTGTGAATACCAACAGCATAAAGTAAATTTTCTTTGGGGTGATAAGCCCTGTATGTGTTACATTTAGCAGCTGCTTCTTTTTTCAGAGAGGAGTTGGAGAAGATGAAGGGTGTAATCGAGAAGGCCAAGAAGTCTCAGCTGGCAGGAGCCAAACCTCACATTGTCGCTGCAGAAGAAAATCTCCATCATATGATTGTGGACTTGGACAATGTGGTGAAAAAGGTAAAACTTCCTCAGACTGTTTGTAATTGCCTCTAGAGTAGGGACTCCTTGGCAGCTTGCGCAGACCCTCCCATTCCCAAATCCTCTGCATGTGGTGAAATATTCTATAGAATCACAGAATATGCTGAGTTGGAAGGAACACATCAGGATCATTGAGTCCTACTCCTGGTTCTGCACAGGACTCCCCAAGAATCCCACCCTGTGCCTGAGAGCATTGTCCAAACACTTCTTGAGCTCAGCCAGGCTTGGTGCTGTGACCACTTCCAGTGCATTGTAAAGTGTAAATCCATCCTCTTGTATCTGTACTCAGTCTTTGAGCTGGTTATATTGCCAGTAATCACACATGGCAAGACTTTGTGAGAACTTAGACTGTGTCTTGAAAGAGTCCCCAGCTGGCTTGATGGTGTTTCTGTTGGCAACTTGAAATTCTTTCCATTTAATTCCAAGATGAATTTACAATGAGGATGGGGAGGAGTTCAATGTGTGCTAATGACCTGGTGGGTAAATCACTTCGCAGTTCAGAAGACTGGGAAAGAATTGTAAAGGTGAAGTTTATCTCCCTTTTCACGACAGCTCATAATTCATCAGGTGTGTTTGGAGTGAATTTAGCCAGACAGTGGGAACATCAGAACTCACCGAGGAAGGCAGCAATCACAGGCATCGCTTGCTAGGCCTGTATGATGGCTGTGAGCAGAGAAAAGGAGCTGGAGATGTTTTAAGATATAAACTGAATTCAAGATACTCTTGGTCCTGTCCAGGCTACAGACTGGCTCTGTAGTTACAGTGGGCATTTGAGGCAAAATGGATTAGTGATAGTTCCAGCAAATAATTATTGTGTACAGGAGGTTTAATATCACAGGGTGGGTTTTTGTGCTCTCCCAAGTGAGTTTGCTTCAGTTGGGCTGGGGGGTGATATGTGCCAGTATCCCAGGGCTTGGCTTTAAATTAAATATGCCTTCAATTTCAATCCTTGCCTTGAAAAACAAATTACTCTCATCCTTGTTTGTTCCAGGTTCAGGCAGCACAATCTGAGGCCAAGATCGTGGCTCAGTACCATGAGCTGGTGGCTAGAGCCAGAGAGGAGTTCCAGCGAGAGCTTGACAGCATCACCCCTGACGTGAAGCCTGGCTGGAAGGGGATGAGTAAGTCTCCCACTGTGGGGTTACTTTGTCCTTGTTACACTGTGGTTTGTAGTGCTTGGCCACTCAATGTCCAGCATCCCAGTTTTCAAATTTTCACAGTATTTGGTTGGTCTGAAGTGAAAATTATTTCACAACTAATTAAATAATCTAAAGCAGGTGTTAAGAAGAGGATTAGTTCTACCTGTGCTGTATAGGAAGTATCACAAAACATAGCTCTTGTGTGATAAATATCACATATATGGTTGTATGAACATTTCTCCCCTCACTGGTATTTCAGGAAGGGAGCCAGGTCATTCCAGATTTCAATCAAATCTGTGTTAAATCAGTGATCAGATGCTTGGCTGACTGTTATTGGAGGTATTATAAAACACCATTGTTATAGGGTGATAAAGAATTCCCTGAATTTTTCGGCATCATCACTAAAACTGAGAGGTTTCATTGTTCGTACCCAGCCTGCCCCAGTACATTTAGTTTCTGAATTAAACTGACACAGTAACACACCTTTAACAACAGCCAGTGCTGCACAAAAGCAGTGAAGAGTCAGCTCACCCACAGTAATGCTCCCTGCACACTCCTTGCCACAGGTTCCCTTGCCCACCTTAACTGCTTTCATTTTAAAGACAAGCAGAGCTGCAGAAGGTGGAATGTGTGTGTTCACCATTACTGTGGATGAGCTCCTGCCAGAACCCATGTGTGGTGTGCCCATGGAGCAATTACTGCCTGTGGTAGTTCAAAAAAATGAATTCCCTAAAAAAACCCAGCTTTCCCAGATATTTCCACTCAGGTTTTAACATAAATGTACTAAGTGAGCTCAGACTTCTCTAGCTGATGTGTTCAGAGGCAGCTGTCAAGGCTTTATTTCTGAGTTACAGATTTTTTTATAGAAGTGTTAACTGCCATTTGAAAAAAGTGTGGTGTCAGTATTGCCTTAATATTTTCTTGAAGAATACAGTGCAGAATTACAATAGACTCTCTTAATGCTACTTTATGCTTTAGAAATGTGGACCTTAGTCCACAAAATCATTTTCCTGGCTAAATGAATACACCAGGCCTTTGGACTGGTCAGTTTTCATTTAAAAAACAGCCAACCACACACCCAGTGTATGTGAGGAAGACATTTGAAATGAACAAATCGTTTGTGGAGTTTCCTTTTGTGGTGTTACTAGTTTTGAAGAAAAAAAACTTACTTAGGCTCCCTGGGGATGGAGCTGCCTTTCCTTGCACAGGATAAAAGGAGAACATCTTGGGTTTTGTGATCACTGCCCTGCTATGGGAGGAAAGCTCCTGGTAGCTTCCATGTGCCCCGTTTCTTACTGGTGTGACCTACTGAAGCACATGGGACAGACTTCTTGTGGTCTCTGACTCTCACTGCCACTGGGGAATTTGTTTCATGACCAGCTGCTTCTGTGTGTAAGAACCTAGAAATGTCAGACTAAAATTTCCAGTGTCCTGTTGCACTTTTCTACTTCAAACTTCTGTTCCTTGTTTTGGCTGAACTTAAATGGCCATCCGTGGGTTTCCAAGGGTGATTTTAGTGGTTGGAGTGTCTTGGGCTACATCTTGCCTGTAATACAGAGACTTTTATACTCCACATACTGTTCTTCCTGAATTCCTAAAGACTTGGTCTCATGTTTAAGTCACTGTAGATAAGCTCTTAGTTTTCTGTTTTACTTTTGCATGACTGCCTTGCTGTAGTGAATGTGCATTAACTTTTCCAACCTGTCTCCTTTCTGTTGCAGAGATAGCTGATTTAGGTGAGTTACTGTCACTTGTTCTTGTCCTGTGAAAGTTCTGTCTTCTCTTTGTCCTTTGTCCTTTGTTTGTGTGAGGCATGACCTTAAGTTACAGGTAGTATCGACGAAGGGGTGAAATGTGGCATTCCTAGAACATTTCAGGCTGAGGTATGCCTTGGGATCCTTTCCAGTCATTTTGCACACCTGGCTTAAACCACAAACCAACCTGTTTGTAACACTGTTACATCCAACAGCCGAGCTTAGTGCTGCTGGTCAGCTTTCCCACTGGACACGAGCACCACTGCTCTAAGTCCTCCTGTACCAGTCCTTTCTCCAGCACTCAACAGCAAGGTGAATGAAGGACTGTGCAGTCTTGCTTGCTTTAGACCCTGCAGGAATGCTTTCCCAAGTAGTCCCAGTTTTCCATGCAGGTGATTTAGCTGGCAGGCAGAGCAAAATGAGATGCAGCCTTCTATAGAGCCCTTCTCAGGTCACCAAATGCTGCAGGGGTAGCTTGGATCCTCCTCCTCTCCCAGGTACTGTGTGGTTGTGAATTGTGCTGCCCTCTGAGTATGCAAACCTGAAAGGTACTATCTGGGGTAAGGAATCTGATTAGGAGCAGTTGATCTGGAGGACTGTTGAAGAGAAAATGTAATTCTGGCTGTGCCTTACAATGACATTCCCTGCTGCTCTGTGTGCTGGCACAGGGAAATACGTGGTGGTGTAAAAACCAAGAAGTGACAGAGCTGTTGACAGTCTCTGAGTGTGACATGGATACGGAAGTGTGAACTATAGCTACGAGTAATTTGGAAGAAACTAAGAATTTCTCTCCTGGAATGAAAATACAGTTCAGAAAGTGGTCTCGGGTGGGCATTAGCACAGGTCAAGGGCTTGAAGTGCTCAGAGACCTTCCCTAGAACAAGCTCAGTGGTCAACAACCCCTGGGAGCCCCAGAGTGCTCGAGTGGGAGGTGGGTGAGCAGTGCAGCAGTTTCTCTGGTGTCCATTCCCTCCCTCATGCCCTGTGTTTCCTTCAGCTGGGCAGTTGTCCACAGACGACCTGAACTCCCTGATTGCGCACGCCCACCGGCGCATTGACCAGCTGAACAGGGAGCTGGCGGAGCAGCGCGTCAGGGAGCAGCAGCACATTGAGTCCGCCCTGGAGAAGCAGAAACTTGAAGATAAAAAAGCATTTGAGGCAGCCGTGGCCAAAGCACTGGAGCGTCACAAAAGTGAGATTGACCTAGAACAGGAGAAGAAGGTAAAATGGCCTAAAGCACCTGGTTAAATCTTTGGCTCAGCAAGGAGGTAGAAGAGTTAATGGAAATGCCCAGAGGGACAACTTGGATGTTCTGAGTAGTGGGAGACTTCACATGGGTGACTCCCAGGCTAAACATGAAAAGATGATGTTGAATAAGGAATCTTCTGCAAAGTCAGAATGGTAAAAATCATACCGGGAATGACTTTGTCATGTTACTTGTCTCCTGTTGGAGATAGGATTACTGGGTCAAAATAAATCCTGACTGATTTGGGTTGGAAGGGACCTTCAAGATCGCTGTGTTCCAACCTCCTGCCATGGGCAGAGACACCTTCCACTAGACCAGGTTGCTCCAAGCCCCATCCAGCATGGTCTTGAGAAGGGATTGGGACAGTCACAGCTTCTCTGGGCAGTCTGTGCCAGTGCCTCGCCACCCCCACAGAAAACAATTTTGGTGTTGGATCTGACCTCGTGTGGCCATTACAGGTCTATGTAGGGAAAAGGTAAAGTCTCTTTGGTTGGGAAGCTGGTTTATAAACACCTGAGTGTTTCACTTATGTATTACTGTATTTTTTTATATACTATTTCGATAGCTGCACTAAGTGCCTACTGAGTAACCAGCAGTTACTGACATGGTGGACAACAAATCTATTCCTTAAAGTCTTTAGGGAAAGGCTCAGCTATAAAGTTGGACCTCAGCAGGTCTTTAGGATGAAAGCCAGGCTCAGTCAATGCCGTTGCTCTAACTCGTACTCTCAGTAATCACTGATGTGATACTGTGACAGTGTGTGACAAGCAGCTGAGCAGTAGTGGTGCAGTAACACTCCTCATGTGTGTCCAGGTGGAAGAGGTGCGAGAAGTGATGGAGAACGAAATGCGCACCCAGCTCCGGCGCCAGGCTGCTGCCCACACCGACCACCTCAGAGACGTCCTGAAGATCCAGGAGCAGGATCTAAAGGTGGAATTTGAGCAGGTAAGAGAGAAAAGTCCCCAGGAGAATTAATGGGATATTTAAACCCTTGCAAAACACACATTTCACACAATGAGAGTCCTGGACCATGTTCCAGGAGATTGAAATGAGGGCTGGGGAAGGAAGCCAGCTTACCTTGAGGTGAGAGAGAGTGCCTCAATGTGTATGTTTTATTCAGACTGGTCTGAAAAGCTTTTGCTATAGGTAACAAATTTTTGACACAAGTGCAGTAACTGTTAAATTCACCCCAATAAGGTTTCTTACTGGTATATTTTATTTACTGTATGCATGGGCCCTAGCAAGGACAACAGATTTATAGAAATGTGTCTTAAGAATAAGGTAAATATAATTAACCAGCTGTTCCTGACCTGATACATGTATTGCACTGTTCCAGAACCTATCGGAGAAGCTCAGTGAACAGGAGATGCAGTTCAGACGCCTTACTCAGGAACAGCTCGACAACTTCACCTTGGATATAAACACTGCCTACGCCAGGCTGAAGGGAATTGAGCAAGCAGTTGAAAGTGAGCACTGAATTCCTCTCTCGTTAAGGACTAAAATTGTGATCCCCAAAGGCCCTTTAGCCAAACCTGGGTGTCTAAACTCAGGCTTAGGCATGTCGCTCACAGGCCTGCGTCTGTAACACTGCTGAGCACCCAGCAACTCCCAGATGAGCAAGTCCAAGGTGGTTCTTCCAAAAGTTTTTGTCTTGTTCTGGCTCTGAATCATGGGACAGACTTGCCTTAGAGCATGTGTTGAGGAGGCAGCTGCTTTGGAAAGCAGAGGGTGGAGAGGGATGGCTGTTGCTGCTTGTGCTCAAAGCCACGTGTGCCCCAACTGAGAGTCCCTTCTTGGCTTCCCTTGCAGGTCACGCAGTAGCAGAAGAGGAGGCCAGGAAGGCCCATCAGCTGTGGCTTTCCGTGGAAGCGCTCAAATACTGCATGAGATCAGGCACAGGGGACAGTCCCATGGAGCCCCTGGGGAGCGCGGTGAAGGCCATCAAAGCCAGCTGCTCCGACAACGCCTTCACGGAAGCCTTAACAGCAGCTCTCCCGCAGGAGTCCCTGACGCGGGGGGTGTACAGCGAGGAGGCCCTCAGAGCACGGTTCTACACAGTCCAAAAACTGGCAAAACGAGTGGCCATGATTGACGAGACGAGGAACAGCCTGTACCAATATTTCCTGTCCTACCTGCAGTCGCTGCTGGTGTTCCACCCTCAGCAGCTGAAGCCGCCGGCTGAGCTCAGCCCTGACGACCTTGACACGTTTAAGTTACTGTCTTACGCTTCCTACTGCATCGAACACGGAGATCTGGAGCTGGCGGCCAAATTTGTCAACCAGTTACGAGGAGAGTCGAGGAGGGTGGCACATGACTGGCTCACGGAAGCGCGGATGACCCTAGAAACCAAACAGATTGTGGATATCTTGACAGCATATGCCAGTGCTGTGGGGTTGGGAACAACTCAAGTGCAGTGAGCTAGGATTGGAGCTTTGGAGGCAGTTCAGCTGTTCAGTGCCAGAGAGAAATCCCATGATCTCCTGAGGGTTCAAACGGAGCTGTTGGCAGGGGCTGGAAGCGTTAAATCAAAGCACGGGTACCGTCTTGTTTCCTTGCACTGTATTTAATTTCACCACCTGTTGTATTTTTATTGGTTTTGAGTTGTCATGACAACCAACTTCAGGAAGCTTCCCTACAATTTGTGTAAAAATTAATGTTTCCCCATCTTACCAAGTGGGCTTGTGATCCAACCAAAATAATGTTTGTAACCTGCCATTAATCATTTGCCACTTTGTCAGCTGAATAAAACAAGACTTCAACCACTTGCTCCTGCTGTTTAAGTCTCCTGTTTAAACATCAACTACAGCTGGGCAGTACAAGCTCAGTCTTTCTCCAGGACCTGAAGAGTTAGAAGTCTGTTTTACTTCTTTAAAGGAGCAAGAATTCACTAATTTGATTCATTAATTTGTACAGCATTAAAATAAACACATCTTTGAGTACAGGATACAGAGCAGATCCTGTTGTGGATTTCTGCCCTGGTAGGTTTCTTGTCAGACCTGCTCTGCTGTTGTTGTAGAACACCCGGTATTTCTATCAGAAAGGCACACTTTGGTTCAACCAAAGTTTTTGCTCAAGGATTATCAGAACACAGCCAGCTTTAATGTCAGCCATTTATTAGAGACAGTCTTCAGCTGTACAAAGTGTAATTTTAGCATCTACACTCCAACGCCTGTCCCAAAACACCAAAAGGATGAGGAATAACAGCACAGGTGCTGAGTATTGCATTACTTCAGTGTTCACATACAGAGTAAACTCGGTATTTTAACTTAGATGGAAAGGAATTACAGCTGGTGCAGGGTCGAGTCACAGGAGGCCCACGACACGTCTTGCTCAAGCTGTGAAGTCTTGTGCCTGCCCAAGCAGCCTCCAGGGTGCACAGCACCCCTCTCCCTGTAGCCCTCCACCCGTCAGTGATGCTGTTTACCAGGAGCCAGCTCTTGCAGGGGTGCTGGGGAGGAGACCTGGGGTAGCCCATGCTGTGTTCCACATTACCAAGAAGATTTAACAGCTTCCATTCCAGATGGCACATGAGGACAGTGTCTTGCCAAGCAGGTCCCATAGCAGAACAATCCAAGTGCTCATCAGTGCTGCAGCACCTCCCAGAAGCCATTCCTTCAGTAATTCCACTCCTCCCAAAAGCCTCCTGGCATCACAGCAACAGTTCCTCCCAGTTTTCCCAAGAGGAAAGCAAGAGGGACAGCTACTCACGGTCACTGTCACTACTGTCACTGTCACTATCGCTGCTGTCACCATCCCATTTGACACTCTCCAGTGCCTTCCTGCGATGTAAAACAAATGAGTCATCGGTCACCTGTTGTGACTTGTGCTTGAAAAGAGAGATCCCAAAACACAAGGCAAACACGGAGAACATTATAAGCTGTCTAATGCCCACTGTCCTCAAAGGTCAAGTGCACCCAGCATATGGTGGAAGCTCATCCTCTTGGAAAAGCCAATTCCTTCAGTTCCCCTCAAAGTCGTGAGCCAGCTGTCAGGGGTGCTGGGCTTGTATGTATTCCCTTGGACCACATCTGGCTCCAAACTGTGGTCCCTCAAGGCTAAGCCCTGAGCACCATCTGAGGATCACCTGAGCTTGGCTGCAGCAGCTCCACAGTGCAGTGAAAGGTGACCATGAGCCCCAGAACCTGGGAGCCACATGCAGGGCCATCCTGTACCACCCCCTGCTTTTACTGGGCTGCAGCACTGTCTTCAGGCAGCCAGACCCAGCTAGGAAAAGATTCTGGGAAAAAAAGGTGATAGACAGCAGGACTGAGCAGTGGGTAAGGCTAACCCCACCATGGAAAATTCCCTTCCCTCCTAGGTGGAATGGATATAGCATGGAATCAAAAACTGGGGCCATTTAAGTCCTGGAGTCAATACACCAGCACATCATTCTGAAGCCAGTTCTCTGCTCCCTTGTCAGAGAAGACTTTCCAAAGGATTTGCCCGTCCAAGACCCTGTCTACTGTACCCCTTCAGCAGTAACATGAAATACTCCAACTTACTTCTGTGTTTCAGACAGTTCAAATTCCTCCTCTGTCCTGCTTTTCAGCCTTTGAGATGAAAGAAGCCCGAGGGAGGCTGCCAGCTTTACCACCTTAATTGCCTCATCTGGGGAATTGGTTTGCTTAGCACAGTTCAGGAACTCGTCCATAACCTTGTCACTGCAAAGGGAAAGGCAAGTGGTGACTGTTCTTAGGGTCACAGGAGAGGTGCCCATTCCTTTGCAGCTTGTGCTTTCGAGAGGGAGAGAAGGTGATATTTTCAGATCACTCAACCAGTCCATCTCTGCTCCTGCCAGGAATTTCACCTCTGGTACAGAGTGAAGGCTATGTGGTAAGTTTGGGAACTCCTGTCCCAGCAGAAAAGGGCAGGCACAGAGTGCCACTAGGTATGTGGCCTTTGGTATCACACACCCTCATGGTGTTCATTTGGGCAAGCTCCAACTTTATTTTAAAAAAACCCACACCCTAACAAAACCCATTACTATTCCTTACAAGCTGTGTTCTACTTCAAACAATCCCCTCCAGAATCCTGAAACAAGCAGGCTGGTGTAGCCTTAAGATTTAGGATTTGACTTGATAAACTTCTCTTCAGAAATCCAGGCACCTCTAAGACACCTGTGCTTGGTTAAGAGCATACCAGAATTTTTCTGAGCACATGGGAAACCAAATGTTCAGGAGTCCTGCTCAGACTGATTTGCACTGCTGAGTTCAGTGGCACTGCTCTCCATGGCCCAGAGCTTCAGTCAATGGCATCTCAGTGACCAACCACTTCACTCCTTCCCACTTTGCACTTTCAACATGTTTTGAGACAGCTCTTGGAATATATCCACTGGATAAACCAATAGCCATGCTCACAGAGACAGACACATTCATGTCTGGGAAATAAATGGACCACTACTGTCAGTTATAACTGGAGGCTGGACTACCTGACCTTTGAAAGTCCCTTCCATCCCAAACTATTCTTTCATTCTGTAACAGGAACTCGGGATATCAGCCAAAGAGGACGCTCAGTAACTAAGAACTTAAAAATACTTACGAGGGAATCCTATTGATTTGCTGGAAATGCTCCATCATGTTCCTATTCAAAAGGAAACAATAATTAAAAAACCCCACATAACAGAACAGACAGATATTCAGCCTCTTTGATGAGCCTCCACTGAAACACAGGTAAGCTCAAATTCATAAAACAACCTTTCCCATGGATCCCATGCCATATCCTTGCAAATACAATCTGTACCAGCTAACTTCATTGATTAGTTCAACACCAAGTATCTTAAACTGTGCAGAAAACAAAGTGTAACTGGTGGCAAGTTTCCTTTAAAATACTACATATTTTTAGTATTTTAATGTACTCCTTTGTTGCTACTTCTTTGTTTCAAATTAATCAGTGTACAGGGAACATCTCTATTTAACAGAAAATAGCTCAGAACCTTAAATTGGAGGCTAGATATTTTAACCTGTATTTCAAGTTCAGAGCATGTAGGACAGTAAATTCTAGCTATTAGAGTGCTAAAAATAGTCTATTTAGAGTTTTAATTAGGGTTGATGCTAATTAAAAATTTAATTAAACTAATTAATCTCTTTATCAGTTTGAATTCCAAGGAGTTCTAAAAATCAGAAAATGGGAAGTTGTGGGCAGAGAAGTGCTAACAAACCCCACCTTGCCATAAGAAGCTGTACAAAGCTCTACACCAGATACATTTGTTTCTAAACCATTTTTAAGACAGACAACTATAACTTGGTGCCAAGAATGAACAATAACAAAGAAAACCCATCACACTCCCACCAGGCTTTATCCCCTCCCTTTGCCTGCACTGGCATTCCAAGGCATCGGTCATTAGCTTTCGTTTTTTGTGACTAAGCCTTGAGCTGCAGCATCAGCAAGCCCAGAGCTCAGAGAGCCCACACGTACCAGGCATCCTGGGTCCTCCCAGCCCTGGAGAACAGCACCACAACATGGCCCAGAGCACTCCCTGTCCACTCCAACGGGACCTGCCCCAGCCCAGCGGGCTCATGGACAGCTTTGATTTCTTCAGCACACTTGGCAAACGCCAGTTGAATCTGTGAGAACATTGTGCTATTAAGAACAAAACCTATGAAATTAACAGAAGCTTTCCAGGGCAATTTCTCCTGCAGCTCCTACAGGTTTGCTCTGTATGTGATTTAAATTTGTGAATTAACAGTTGCTACCCCTGGGAGACAAATCTCTCACTTCTGTCAGGACAACTGTCCCCACTAGGCAAGTTCCAAGGTGGCTCTGCAGGGACAGCTGTATCCGCCTTCAACACCTTTCAGTTTGAGAAGGCAGTTACTGCAATGAAATCCTTGGCAAAAATCCCTCAATTCTGCCATGTGCTTCCCCAGAGATGTGGCTGGCTGGACTGCATTAGTTTCCCAAATCTTGGTAAGACAGGATCCAGCTCTGTGTTAATTTGAGGTTTCTCTGTAGGTTGAAGACAATCCAAAGGGTTTAGGAGGCCTCGATAAGCTCACGTGGATGTGGAAATCTGCAGCGGCAGATGCACTAGAACTGGATCTCTAGGACTGACCAGGGATACAGCATTTACCTACAGTCTGGGGAGACACCGCTACTCTCTACTGAGCTTCTGTGCTGGTTTTGGCTGGGACAGAGTTAAATTTCTTTAGAGTTTCTTCTTTCTTACTATGGGGCTGTGTTCTATATTTAAGATGGAAAGTGTGTTGGTAACACCAGGATACTTTTGTTATTGCTGGGCAGTGCTTTAAGACCGTCAAGGCTCCCTCACTGGTAAATGGGCTAGGGGTGCACCAAGGAGTGTGGTACAACAAGGAGTTGGGAGGGGACACCTCCGGGACAGCTGACCCTAAATGACCCAAAGGATATTTCAGACCACAGGATGTCATGCTCAGCAGATAAAGCTGAGGAAAGGAGGAAGAGGGGATACATTTGGAGTGACGGTGTTTGACTTCCCAAGTAACTGTTCCACATGAGCTTTCCAGGAGCCTGGCTTTCCTAGGGATGGCTGAACACCTGCCTGTGATGGGAAGTGGTGACTGAGCTCGAGTTTTTGCCCTTTTACTGTCCCAGTTCCCTCCACCATCCCACATGGGAGGAGCGAGCGAGTGGCTGTATGGGGGCTCAGCTGTTCACAGGGGTTATCAGCTTCCTTACCTCATTGGGGTGCTGGTCCCTGCTCATCAAAGACAAGAACTCTTCCAACAGCTCTTGTCTCCTGCTAAACCCCAGCTGTTTCACATCTGTTTAGAGAGAGGCAGTAGTTGGTAGGTGTGACCTGTATCCCTGTTCCCAACTCCTGGCAATATGGTCAGCACAATTTAACAAGGCAGAGCCATTCTCCGTGACTGAGCAGGTCACATTTAGTTCCCTTTCTTTCCCCGCATTATCAAGCCCTGTGCACCAAATACATGAACCAATCTGATTTCTTCTTTCCTTCCCTGCGGGTCTCAAGATTTCTGGGTACCAGCCCAACTACTCCCCTTGGTAACGGCCTTTAAGGTCCCCAGCACTGACCAACCCGGTGGTGGTGATGACCCTGTCACAGAACAGGGAGGGAACACCACAGAGCACCATCTGTAACAAGTTACCAATCCTAAGGGGAAACATGGACCTGAACTGCTGCCGGATGGTGAGGCCCACAACCCCCTGTGGCCAGAGACCTCCACCACTGTCAGCTGAGGATGAAGCAGTGACTCATATTCTTTTCTATGTTTTTTGGGGCTAGATTAAATCTTAACTAAGGATCTGCAGAGGGTCCAGGTGATTAGATACCATAGGCAAGCACTGCACCTTATCATGGCTACTCTGAGCAATGGGAAGTTTCCAAACTAGCTCCAACTTTGCAGTGCTCCTGCCATTTGTCAAACAAACTGCCTATGAAGCCACGTGCCATCACTGACCTTCCCAGACTGAAGGGATCACTTCCAGCTGGTTGGCTGCATCCAGTGCTTGAAGGAGGTCCAATATATTTTTAGGAGTTGGATAGAAGAGCTGATGAAGGAAGAGAATCATTTCAGTCACCTGTGACTGCTCCATTTCTCCACGCCAAAGCTCTGCAGCTCTTACCCTGGTACACACTTACCGAAGATGACATTTCTTTGTACCACTTCAACACCACCTCAATTTGTTCCATCATGCACAACAACGAAAAGAATTTTGACCTAGAGAGAAAAAAAAATGTCCTAACTCAGTGATGCTTAGATCAACCAAACCATACAGAAGTAC
This sequence comes from Eulacestoma nigropectus, assembly GCA_013397775.1. NCBI lineage: Eukaryota > Metazoa > Chordata > Aves > Passeriformes > Eulacestoma > Eulacestoma nigropectus. The sequence continues at coordinate 738,796 of VZTE01003716.1, read as the reverse complement.
CAGCAAATGATGGTGTGCTGATGAGATTTGTATTGCAAGTCAACGAAATGTCACTGATTGCAACACTCCACGCAATCAGAAAAGCAGCAGTGTTTCCTACGACAGCTTAATGCTGATACTAGATACTTGCAGAACTAATAAGAAGTTAGACCACTGTGTTCTAAAATACAAAAAAATATATGCCATCTTCCTGCCTGACGCCAGTTTTAAGTTGGGGTTTTTTTACACCTGAATCTGTCTCAAATGCAACATTTAGATATAAGAACTGAACTAAATTAACCTTGTTACTTGTGCAAGTTCACAACACAAGCCTGAGTCCTCGATCCAGTGCACTAACTAGGAAAACATCCCTACACTAAGAAATTATGCTGTTTTGGTGTTACCTCCAAAGCTGCCACCCTGAGTACACAACAGAACGGTAGAACACACAACTGGTTGTTCTAGTTGTTGGATGGGTGTTGAGATAAACTGATGCTTTAAGACACGGGATTTCAGTTCAAAGACCACAAAGTGAAGATAAATCCTAAGCAACCACTGCTCTTAAGAAGGATCAAATTCCCCAACTGGACATACAGTAACCAGCTGGTGTTCAGCGTTTGAATCCTGGTTTGCATCGAAGCTGACAACAACACGTAAGATGCTGAATATGATCTCCACTTGACTCACCAGTAGCTGTTTAACCGATCCACATCCAAGAACTTCCAGTTGTCTCCCTTCTCCAGTGCCCTATTTAACTGACAGGCAAGCTTGATATCCTTAAGTTCACAGCACTGCAATAAACCAGTCAGATTTGAATGCTACCAAACGTAACAGTCAATACATCCCTCGAGACTCACTTTCACAAAGGTACATGTACATGTCACAGGCATGCAAACTGCCAATTAGGGAGGAGTGAAGCAAAAAACTGCAGAATTATGGCAGAAAGTTACAGGAGGTGATGAGCACAGATGAAAATGGGAGATATTGAAAGCTAAACCTTGTACGACAGGATGTAAACTCACAGGCAATTCTCCAACAGCTTGAGAGGCTCAAAGGAATTCTGATGGCAGGGAAGAGGCACTTACCACTTGCATGGCGGTGGCGAAAAAGCTGGCTGAAAGGGAGCAAACAAGAGTCTGTTAACTTCAAGCTTCCAAGGAGACATAAACCAGCTCATTAAGCCACCCTCCCAGAGTACAGATGAGGTATGTTCAATTGGAGACTCAATCTGTAGCTCAGTTTGACAATACAGCAGGGCTCTTCACTTTCTTGGTAGAGTCTTTGGTGTGGCACAAGTTGGGTGAGTTTTTTTATACACTTCTGGCAGTAACTTAGAGCACAGAAAGAAACAGTTTACCACACTTAGCAGGACAGAAGCAAAGGAAGTAGGTGTACAACATTCTGACTATTTCCAGGAATCCTTCCAAAGACAAAAAAGAAAGCTGATAAAGAGTGGCTTCCAACACTTTGTTGACACCACATTGTCTACAGACCTTTCTTTTGCCAAACCCATCTTCAGATGGAAGCTGCATCTGCTTCCAAACGTACAGAAAGGCTTATGAAGCTTCCCAGGGCAAAGCTGTGTGCCATACAGATGGCAGAAAGAGCCAGTAACACATGGGATGTTCAGAATATACCCCTCCTACAGACCCACACTCCAGTTTTCCATGAAGTTTTATGTAATAAAATTTTTTGAAGAGGATTAGGAAGAACTAAAATAGGAAAACTCACACCACACTACAACAAAAACCTGCCATTCACCTGACGTGTATAATTTCATGAAGTAGTTGGCAGATGCTCCTCCTTAAACTGATCTTGTAAATAGCCTTAGGGTACTAATTACATGGACTTAAAACACTCATTCACACAAGCTACACACCTACTTCCACACAGAAGCCAGTGCACCAATGCACAGTACAATTCCCTTCACAATGCCCTTCTTTGTCTCCAGAACTATCAGAAGGGACTGAGAGAAGCAAGCTGCATGCATTTTTCCTAGCTGAGCAAAACTACCTGAAATTCACAGGTACCTTTTCACCCAAGTTTAATGTCCTTACCATCATCAGGGTCCTGGGCAGTGAAACTCCTCTTTTCAACCTCATTTAACACCTCAGAGATGATGTCTGATGACTGAACATCAACTGTGGGACAAAGAGACAAACATCATCACATCTCAGCTGTACCAAGCACTCCCTTAGGGAAGAGCATCAGTCTGCAAATACAATATGAAATTGGGAACAAGCAACATCATTTTAAACAAACACAATTCTGTGGTGCTCCACACTGGCTGCAATTTAATTTGCTCTAAAATTTGCCCTACTACTGCCAGATTTCCACAGCACAGTAGGGCAGATTCAGAAAGATACAAATGCTTTCTAGCAAGGAATCAAACAGGCCTGGAAGTTTGTCTGTTAGAAGGCTACATTGGGAAAAGCAAAGTATTTCATAAACAAACAAACCAATATTTAAAAGGGGAAAAACAAAAACAAAACCAAAAAAACCCAGAGACTCCAGAGCAATTCCCTCACATTTCTTAAAACACAAGGACTGCAATTATGACTACTCTGCCTATTCTCTTCCTATAGCCAAAAGTCTGTAGGCATGGAATCTTGAACAGTTTGGTTTCTGCCTTCTAACACAGCTATTTTTCTTGACAGCTCTAATGCACAGAACTGTTGCAGGAAAACAAAATCCCTGTGCAATTTCACCTCTCTAAGTGGCACAGTCTATGAAATCACAAACACTGTGGTCAGAGCCAGCCTCCACAGTGACTGAGTAGCATTTACTCCCTGTATGAGGTTATCATCCTTTTTTTTCACCCAAGCAGAATGAGGCAGCACACTAAGATCACACCCATTAAAGGTTGTCTTTCAATCCATAAGTCAACTGCCTTCATCACATTAAAGCAGCTGCTACACAAGGCACGTTCATGGCCAAGCAGACAGCGCACCTACCGCCTTTGTAGTACGTGGAGAGCAGATGATCATAGGATGCAAGGCTGGGCTCTGGAAAGCAAAAACACTGCAGTTACTTCAACATTCCTGGCTGAGCTTCGTGCCACAGCTCTAATTCACCGTCTGCTCCTCCAGTCAGGCAGCATGCATAAATTTACTTTAATATCTCTCCCTGCCACGCAAATGCTGGACCAGACCTCACATACGCACACCCAGGAGAGGTGACATCCAACACTGGATCACCAGCTGGAGCATCCTATTTCTAGGGGGGGAACAGCCAAGCTTCCCTGCTCTAAATTAAAATCAAAAATACTTCACAGCTAGTTTCCCTTCTGCTCATGAATGTAATCTTTAGCCTACCAACAAGCATGCTACTGGGGCAAAGCACACCCCACAGGACATCAGAGAATATCTAAAGATATTCTCTGTTTCTGCCACACTTACTTGAAAAAAATCATCATTTAGATCAAAAGCTTTTTTCTGTAGAGATGTAGATATATAGACCTGAACTGGCTTGGGTGGCTTGTGAAGTACATCTGCCCTAGAATCAGGGAATCACCATGTTGTGTGGTGCTGAACTCCTGAGGTAACTGTTCTGTTCTGGAGGTGGCACTGGAATATTATAATCACTGCATATAATAAATACTCTGGTTCTCTTACCTATACCAAGTGCTTCCATTTCCTTTAATACCAATAAAGACATATTTCTGCCCACACCACCACATCTTCTCAGAGTCTTCAGTACAGAATTAAAAGTTAGCACAGTTGGTTGCACTTTCTGTTGAGCCATGTGAGTCAGGAAGTCCTTAAAACAAAATCCCCAAATCCTTAGTGCTTCACATTGTGGATCACAGTTCAGCTTTCAGGTGGGTTATACATATATTTCCTCAACCTAATCCTTCTCATCCCCTTCAAGTGAACACCTCTGGTTTAACTGATTGTTTATTAAGGAAGTACTGTCTAATTTTTAATGACCAAAACCCAAGGCTACATTACATCAGAATAAATCTTGGAGAATTGTCTCTAGAACATAATGGAAATTTTTATAGTTACATAATAATTTTCCTTACTGATGTGACATTAAAACTCAAAATTCCATTTCTGTCACAACACTATGAATGAAAATTCAAAGAGTTTTTATCTAAAATTGTTCATTTGTTTTATCTCTCAGCAGTAATTTCCCCAATTACTTTCCATCCAGGCAGTTCCTGGATCAAGTACATTCTCCCAAGGCAAACCACTCTGCAAAGGCAAGGTTGGATTTCCCACATTTGCCACTCCTCCATAGTTAGCTTTTCTGTTTAAACTACTGTACTTCCTTTACAGCAGATTAGTATCTGGGGACTAAGTTCTTGATTTCAGTCTTCTAACAACTGCAAAAATTTACTAATAAGAAAGACCCAGAATCCACACTCTTACCCCTTCCCCACCTCTTTTGCTCTACCCTCCTTACCTGGGCTAATTCCCATCTTTCTACAAACCTCTCCTTTAGATATGGGACTGCTTTGATCAGCGCATTGAAGGTGTGCACATCAGCTGGAAAATGTAAGAGAATCCATTTAAAATGACAGTTTATAGTCTACAGGAAACAGTTTGTTCTCGCATGGCTCAGTTTTTGGCAAAGTCTCATGCAAACCTGTTTCCAGTGAGCCAGCCACACGCCAACTGCACTGGAATTAGCAGTTTGCATTCAGCTCCCATGATCTAGCTGAGGTCCGTACCCCTGCGCCAATCATCACTGCCATGAACAAACACTCCTGTGCCCAACAGGGGGTTTCTATACTCAGGAGACCACAAAGCACAACCAAGAGACACTCACCCTTGTGCCTTTCATTCAGCAGGTCTATGTACATGTCATACGCTTTAGAATAAGCCCCATGCTGCAAAAACAAAGATAAACAATCTCTGACTGTGTGAGATTTCACAAGTTGAAAAAAATCCCCCAGCACTGAAGAATAACTTTACCTTCACCATCCCACGGATCATTGTGCAATAGGAGTGTGCATTCCTCTCTGGCATTATCTTAAATATCCTTTCAGCATGGTTGTTCTCCCTAGAACCAATGAACAAGAGAAATGATAAAGAAGCAAGTAAAAAAATACTTTTGGGAAAAGGATTCAACATGGAGAACAAAAAAATGGGCTGTACCCCAAAAGACTGACATTCATGTATCACACTTGTGATACCTGGAGCTATTCTACAGTCGCCTGCCAGATTTCCTTGAACACTTTAAAAGATCAGCAAACACAAGTTTATTTTAAGAAGTAACACTTGTGAGTTTGGGCTGCTAAAAGACTTAGGTCTGTTCTATAACAACAATACAAGTGCACAACCTCTGGAATAGGGGAATACAGGCAACGTTTCTATACCTCCATCTGGGGCCAGATGATTGTGAACCTCTTTGGAACTGTCTCTTTGGAGCTTTCTGTTCCGAAGCATTCACCTGGAGTGATTTTTGCAAAATTAAGTTTCTCACAGTTCAAAATTATGATTTAACATCAAATGACATGATTTTCTAACAACACTGAAGTTCAGCAACATGGACCAAAGATGGGTTTTTAATGGGTTATATTAGAATAATTTCTATCATAACATTCAGGAAGCAGTAACTAGATCGAGAATAACGTTTACGTTACCAAACACATTAACAGCTTTACACAAACTACTGTCACTACTAAGTCACTCTTGGGATTTTTAAAACAGATTTATCTCCTGGGAATGCCGACTGCATCTGATCCACCTCATGGCATCTCCCATGCAGACAGTTACAGTACAAAAATCTTGACATCACCTTGATATACTCCCACTATGTATGAAATAAATAAACAGAGATCAACAAGTTTTCCATACCCCTGGTTCTTCCAAGCCCCCTTTTTCTTCTTCCTCTTTTTCAGGAGTAGGTTCAACATCTCCATAGAAGCATAACAAATCTAAAAGGCTGTTTGTGGTCTCCAGAGATACAGGGGTACCTTTACATAACGAGAATTTACGACAGTCAGAGAAAGTGAAGAGCTCACCACTCTGTAGCCGTATCAGAAAACCTTTGAACACCACTTTGCTCTCTTTCAACACATTCTCTATCAAGTCCCTAACCCTGGGTGTGACACCAGTACTACCACAAACCCACTCATCGCAGGAGACAATTTTAACACTGAACTAGAGTATGTTTTTCTACTGAAGCCACTGAAAGGGTAGAGTTTCCCTGATAAAGTAGGAGAGGGAAGTGACAGCTGGCAGCCACAACTGTGAAGCAGCACATGCCAAACATAGCATCTGAAATTTCTAGTGCTTTTCATAACTCTTCCTAGGATACATCCTGCTGTGAAGAACACTTTGCGTGTTCCAGTTTCTATGAAAGAGATTTAAAACCAACAAAAGGTTTTAATCTGCTTCCTGTTCAAGCAATCATTTGTTCGCCTTATCACCGAAGTGACAGGTCAGACAAGCACTGGCTAAGATTCTCCAGTAATTCTAAAGAACCACTTCACTGGACCAGAGTCAGTTGTGAAAGGAGCAACAGAGTCACAAAATTGTCTCCAGAGCCTTTGCCAGCTACTAAAATATTTTCGGCACAATTTGAGTACAGCTCCAACACAGAACCTGGCAGGTGACCACATACCTGCCTGTAGAAGCTGATCAAAAATGGCCACAGACTCTTTCAGCATTCTGAGGTGGATGCGCTCCCTTAGAGCTTCCTCGCTCACTCCTTCTGTCTGAGGTGTGAGACTCTCGGGCATCAGGCACTAAAAGCAAAGACTGGATGTCAGTCATGAGCTCAAACCTTTTCTAAATACCCTTACTCTTCACCCAATACACTGCTTGCAGCCTAACAACAGCAGTCCTTTTGGTGATGAAGGACCACACACGTTCTCGTCCCTCACTTCTGTGCTAGGAAGCAACATCTAAACAACACTGCTTTTCTTACTTTTAGCTCAAGAACATGATATGATACTGAACTCCCAAGCAAAAATATTCACTACAATAATATAACGGAAATACAATATTGTTTTCATATTGTCTGCAAAACAGTTACAAAATTATCTTTTTATCTTAGTTTTGGACCAGTCTGACAAGTGATTTCACCAACAAAGCACAAATACAATGAAAACAAAAAGCAAAAAGCTTACTGGTACGTTGGGCTCTGCAAAAGTCTTGTCAAAATACTGAGGAAAGTTCTTTATAATGTATTTTGCAGCATTTCTCCCAGACTCCTTTGACAATGAATACAGACGCTGCATAGAAATGAGAGAGAACAAGATGAAGAAATACACAAATTACAAGGCTAAGAGTGAGGAGAAACATTTTCTTTAACAATGAACATTCTGATGGGATCAAATTAAACTCATGCTTCATTTTCAACTTAGTAGAATCACAGGGACAATGTTCCAGATAAACATTCTAGTATCTGTGCCAGTATAAGAACGTCTATTCTATAAATGCCATCCTATTCTACTTCCTTGTTACTTAGTTAAGGGACACAGTTCAGACAACTGAAACGCTGCACTATTTCCTCAAGCTCAGAACCACCTCATTTTAGAGAGAAGAGAAAATTCTGAAAGCAATCTGGTACTTCATTTTCTTTTGTAATCAAAACCAGGCTTCAATTAGATAAGAGTATTCACAGCCTAGACAAAGGAGGGAAGCTATCAAGGAGCTGAGAGGAAATACCTACAGAATTAGTTGAGTTTCTTGGCGTAAGGAAAGGGTCATCCTGGAACATGTAATGAGCAGCAGTAGGATCCTGTAGAAAGAAGAGCCCAGGATTGAAAGGTTTGCAGTCATGTGCACAAGCATAACACACTGCCTCTTGGAATTTAAGGCAGAACGAATTCTTCCATCATAACTGCCACCTACGCATGCTTTACAAAAGCTCCTTGTGTTCAAAAAGGTGTAGCCTGTTTGGAAATAGTTTTAAAAATATTTCCATTTTACACACACACTTGCAGGCTAACATGGTGACAAAACAGGGTCCTTATTATAACATGACAAGCATTAAGTGCCCTGCAAAGCAAGTGGGACCCCAAGTGTAACAGTCTCGGGAAGCTGATGGGACTTGCAGGTTTTGATTCAATTTCCAGAATTCAGGACAGACAGGATTAAGGAATGGCATCACAGCACTTCCAGGTTTTGCCCAGCAAGAGCAGACACTCACTGCACTTTGTAAAGCCTTTCTGGACTGAGATTGGGAAGGGCATCCTGGATTAGGAAGCTGAACTGGTGAAGGAACTTGCTCCCTATGTTAGTGAAAGCCTTACCAAAGTACTGCAGCTTTCACTGGGAATTGCAGATGTCTCTTAGCACAAGAATGAGGCTTTAAGGACACAAAGGGAAAACTCCAATGTGTAAGTTGCATCCTTCAGTTATGGCCCAAGTAGAAATTAAAGGCCTCCTGAGCACAAGGCTATTGCACAAAATGGACAACGTGACCCATTTCCATGACCAACAGAACCACTCACCCTGTTCACAGTAGAAGCCAAGGTCTGGAGCACTGCGAGCTTATCCCTAAACACAAAAGAGTTTGATTAATACTCAGCTGCAGACTTGGAATGCTGTGCATTACATTGTTTGGAGAACGAGCACAGGATTAGCCTGACTCATAAGGATTTTCAGTTCTAGGAAATCATGTTTTTGCTGCACTAAAAAATAACACTTTTCAGAAAGGAAGGGAAAATGCAAAAATGGTGTCAGCTGTTGAACAACTCCAGGAAAAAAAGATTTAGAGGAAAACCAGAAGAACGTCTGTGTTTCCTGCTATTACTTCTGCCCTTTTAATATATTAACAAAGAAAGATCATTGGAAGAGACACAGAAATAATTCCTTAGAATGCTGCTTCTAGAGGATCTCTGAGGGATAAATATCTTAAGTCCCTCTCCAAGACATAACTTTGCAAGAAAAAATAAAACAAATCAAAACCAGATTATCTCAGGACTCCGGTGCCTGTGGATCCTTAAGACTTTGATTGTTTCCAGCAAACAAGGAAAGGTCAGTCAAAGTGTTTAGGTGAAGGTGGTCTTACTTTAGGTTTACATGCAGACACCATTTGGCCATAAACTTAAGTTTTTGCTGTACAGTCATGCAATTCCATCCTAAGTGCTCCCAAAAAATAGCTCAGTTGTGGGATCTCTAAACAGGATTTACTCAGCCAGCCATCAATGATCAAGTTTTATTTTACTGGAAGAAACACATTCATGTGCAAACAGCCAAATGAATTTGATTTTACACATCTTCCACAAACGTGATCTTTTACAAAGAAACAGAACTATGCTTAAAAATGCAGTTGTAACTATCTGTAAAAGAAATGTCAGGAATGCAGTGTAGGTAGTCTGCACAGAGGGTAAGAATCAAGAATATTCACAGAGCTCCAAATCAGCAGGAAAACCACTAGTGGGACATTGCATCAAGGAATACAGGAACCTCAATGTTCTTTTTCAGATTTGGTAGACAGACTACATTTAGCTGTCTACCACTGATTTTTTCCCAAGTGAAGATTCCAAAAGTAAACACTCACCATGTTTTCCTTCGTGGGAGCACAATTTCTTCTTGAGTTACTGTGAGAAACAATATTAAAATGATCATTAGAAATAAAGAGATGCCCAAAGAAAATTTTGACCTCATAGTTGTAGCAAGGTGGGGTCAATCTCTTCTCCCAAGTAACAAGGACAAGAGCAAATGGCCTCAAGCTGCACCAGGCAAAGTTTAGATCAGATATAAGGAAAAATTTCTTCACTGAAAGGCTTGTCAAGCATTGGAACAGGCTGCCCAGGGAAGTGGTGGAGTCACCATTCCTGGAGGGATTTAAGACATGTAGATGTAGCACTTAGGAACATGGCGTAGAGGTGCCTTGGCAGTGCTGGGTTAATACCTGGACTGCACTAACTCAGAGCTCTTTTCCAATCCAAGCAATTCTACGATTCTACAAAAATTGATGAGTTAAGCGGATCCAGCTGAAAGTACTAAAACAAGGATTTTAAAACCACAGCCTAACATAGGCATATGGAGCTGCACAACTCAGTTCATGCTCTTGAAGCATGGAGCTGATTGGTGATGAGGTAAGGAATCAAGTTAATCCAGGAAATTTCTGCACAATGAAGACAGGGAGAAAGAAAATCCAAGAAAAGGAAAGAGGGTGTTTACAGCATCTTTATCTCCTGACACACCGTGTTGTTTGATTAAAAAACATATGCAAGAAATCAGTAATGAAGACATCTTACCTTGTGAATTGTCCACAGTCTTCCCAAGAGCAGTACTACTTGCAGAGCTCCTATAGAACAATCAGTTTGAATTTATGGCAGTCACATCAATACAGAGAAGCAGAGCAGTGAAATTCTGTACTAACTAAAACATTATAGAGGGAACTGGAGTGCCTTAGAGTAACTGGCAATGTTGCACTAACTCCAAATTTTTACCATAAAACTTATATTTGATGCTTCTCTTAAGGCCCTAATTTCAAGAAACAAGAGTTTATATGTGAAAAATTATATTACAAAAAAAACCCCGTGATTATTTAATATTGGGATATGACATTTTTAAAGTAGTTTTCATGAATTAGTGCATCTTAGAAAGAAAATCATAGACACAAATCAGAAAATACACTTTATGCTTTAGAGACAGGATCACGCTGAAAACAGCACTTTAAAAAAACTACTTTAGACACCAGTAGTGTTTACAGAAGGAGAAAACTCAGTGTGATGATGCAAGTGAATCAGCCCTGGTGAGCTCCAGATGCCCAGATGTCCCTACAGAGCTGCGGAAGCTCCTCACAAAACCACAGCTGGAGCAGGCACAGACACGTGAACTCACTCTGCTGAGTATCACAAAGCAGCTGCTTTGTGCTCACTCGCAAGACACCGCTTCAAGTTTTTCTCACCACTGGTCACATTTTACTGCTTTTAACACAGACTGAGGCTTACATTAAAATACTTTTATTCGTTTTGCTCATGAAAAAAACTAACAGTAAAGCCTCACTGCAACTCGGACCTTCAGTGCCTCCCCAGTGACCTTGATCCCGAGGGAGAGGCTGTTAAGGTGCAGTCACAGCTCTGTGCTTTACTGTGCCACTGCAAAATTCTATCTGCTCCTAGAAGTCCAATAAACTGATTAAATATGATTTTGCTATCCCAGATATGAGTTACGAGTATCCAGTGAAGTGGAACCTTTTCATTTGAGACATTTCCTGAACAAAACCTCTTCATTTCATGCAATGATACAATGTTAAGGATTTGAAAGGGACCCTAAAGATCATCCAGTTCCACCCTCCCTGCCGTGGGCAGGCAGGGAATCTTCCACTAGACCAGGCTGCTCAAAGCGCCATCCAATCTGACCTTGAATACAGCCAGGGTTGGGACATTCACAACTTCTCTAGGCAGCCCGCACCAGTGTCTCACCACCCTCACGGTAAAGAACTATTCCTCTGCCTATCACTAAAAAAAGTCCCTCTCTGGTTTCCTGGTAGGCCCCTTTCGAATACTGGAAGAGTGCTATGGGATGTCCACGCAAAATTCCCTTCTCCAGGGCGAACATTCCCAGCTTCGTCAGCCTCAGTAGGGGAAGTGCTCATCTGCTTTTTCACGAGAGCCAGCTCTAGGAATCGCTTAAACGCTCAATATCTCTCCGGGGGACGCTCCGAGCCGTCCAAAACCAGGGAAGATCCCCGGGAAAGGCGTCCGAAAGCAGAGAAGAACCCCGGAAAAGGAGCTCCCCCCTTCCACGCCGCCTCGACCATGCCAGCCCCACGAGCCACCGCACATGCGCGTCCCGAGCGTCCGCACTGCGCCTGCGCGGCCTTTCCCGCCTCACTCCCCACACCCCGCGCCCGTCGATTCCTCCCCGGTGCCGGTGCCGCCGCCGCCACCCGGCCCTTCCCTCCCGGCGGACCCTCACCGGCAGCTCTCCCGCCCGCCCGGGAGGCGGCACCGCCGGCCCAGCCACAGCGCCCGCTGCCAGCAGCCGCCCCCAAGGCGCCGCGCCGCCATGCTGCTCCCGCGCGCTGTCCTCCCGGAAGGGGGACGGCACCACTCCCCCGGCGGGGGGAAGGCCGGTACCGCCCCTCCGCGCTGGTGGTACCGCCCGGCCCCGCCCCTCCCCGCCGCCCGGACCGCGTGGTGCTGCCCGTGGCGCGGCTCTTCCAGCGGGAGAGCGGGACCAGCTGTCGGCCGGGAGAGAGTCGCTCGCTCGCCATGAGGCCGCCCAAAGTGGTGCCGTGGCGGCGGCTGGTTGGGGTGTCCTTCGGGATGTACACGGCCGAGGAGATCAGGTGAGGGTCCATGTGTACGCATCCTGAGCTGTGCGGGTGCTGCTGGGCACTACCAGTCCCAGCGTGCCCCGCGGCAGGGCGCCGCCGAGCTGCGGCGGGCTGTGGCGCGCGGCATGCTGGGACATGTGGTCCGGCTGGGCCGGGGCCCAGCCGCCGGGATGGCGGCAGCCGAGTTTTATACGTGCTCTCAGACCGCTCGAGGGGACACACAGACAAAATTACGTGATTTCCTAGTAGAATGGATAAAGAAGTAAAAGAAATATCTGCTGTGGTATGAATGATTTTGCTCAGACGATGAAATCGTTGATACACAAATTCCCGCTGCATCCGCAAAATGTTTTCAGACAGATGTTTTCATCAGTTAAAAAGATCACACAGATACTAAACGCCCATTTAAATTGTACCAGTCAAGTGTGTGTGTCATGATGTTGTTTGCTGCCGTTGATTTTTATTCTTTCCTTTCAACTTAAGGAAGCTGAGTGTAAAACCCATAACAAACCCTCAGTACCTGGATAATGTGGGGAATCCGGCTGTAAATGGACTGTACGACTTGGCCTTGGGACCTCCGGACTCCAAAGAAGTGTGTGCGACTTGCATGCAGAACTTCAGCAACTGCCCCGGACACTTTGGCCATATAGAACTGCCTCTGACTGTCTACAACCCCCTGTTCTTCGATGTATGTACGCTTAATTATTGCTGGTGAAAGGGGTGGTGGTGCTCAAGCTGTCATGTAGTTGCAGTGCTTGAAAATAACGAAATTGCCAAGATCTGTTTTTATTTTAAGTGTGATAACAGCAAATGTAGTAGAAAAGATTTGTTGTGTCATGATAGTTCAATACAAATAGAGCTTTTGAAAAATATGGACTTTGTTGTAACTATTATTTTACTCAATATTGACTGACAGGTGAGGGGGGAATATTCATCATAAGGTACGTGACTGACTGTAGGATGTCATGCTTTAATTAAATGGAGGGCATAGTAGAAAATATAATTTTCTCTAGCAAACTGCTGCGCATGAACAGCTGTCTATTCATCTAGTTTATAAGAAACCTGAGCTGGGATGAATTTCCCTCCTGAGGTGCTGATCTCATCATTAACAGGAGCTGCCTTCTGCACAGGCTATTAGTTGAGAGTAAAAACCTCACTTTCAAGTGACTGAAGTTAGATGATGTACCCACTTCTAGGCTTGTTCCAGGTTTAAGTCAAATACTCGTAGTGACCAAGGATTAAAATCCTGCAGCAGTAATTCCCAGCCTTCAGGCTATGGGGGCTGCATGCAGATGGAGTGAGAGAGCCGTGTTAAATAATAACACAGAGCTGTGTTAGATAATAAAACCCACTGATAATTTCCCAGACCTTGAGGAGAATGTGGTTGTGTGAAGGATCTTGAAGGATTAAGACCAGAATGTTTAGTTTTGCTAGTATAGGGGTTTGGGTTCCACATTGTCCTGTATGGGATGAGCTGTTAGGACCTGTAGTCACTGTGCTGTGTAAGAGCAGCCTTGGTCCCAGAGATGCTGTAGTTACCACAGGTGTTTCATGTATCTGTTACGTGCAGAGAGTTTATCTACAGATCGTGCTTTGCATATGAACTTGGTTGAAAGAAATTTTTTTTCAAGCATATTCTTCATTATTAAAATTAACCATTAGTCTAATTTCCCAATTATAGTAGCACCTTCTTTAAGTACAAACAATTGTATTTACTTGCTTACTGTGCAAGCTAGTAAATCTGCCAGCATAACCTTTTTTTCCCCCCTTTTCTTTCCAGAAATTATACCTTCTAATCCGAGGATCTTGTTTGAATTGTCACATGCTGACATGTCCTCGAGCCGTGGTTCACTTACTGCTGAGTCAGCTGAAGGTGCTGGAGAAAGGGTTGCTTCACGCTGTCCATGACCTTGAAATCATTCTGAACAGGGCAAGTACTGTGTATTGCTCCATCCCTTTTGGAGTTCAGAATCTCATTGCTATAAAGCCGTGCCAATTTCTTTTCTTCTGTTCCTTTTAGTTTGTAGAGCAATGTGCAGATGCAACAGGCTCAGAAATTGAGGAAGAGTTAAATCGCCACGTTCAGGAAATGTTACAGAGCTCTCAAATAAGAGATCGGTGTTCAAATGTAAGTACAGGCAGTGCTTCTCCTGAGATCTTAGGCTTTATCCTCTTAAAATAGCAATGTGCAGAACAAAGCCTGTCTTTGACTGTGTAGGTGCTGGATTTTGTCCAGGAGTTCTGAACTGTGTTATGTTTAGATGGCTTTTTGAGGGAAGTGTCTGGAATTAAACTTAAAAAGGATTTTATTTCCCGTTCGTCTACCTGTTGAGTTTCTGGAAAATAGGGAAATGTCTGTGTAGGGAAATGTTTTGATGGTGTAAATACCATTTAAAAATCTGATACTGCTGTCAGTACACCACCTATAGATGTTGATACTTACCTGTGTGATGCTCTGGCTGTTTTGAGCTGCAGAACACGTTTTGAGAACTCCTGCATCCAGCAAACTTGCAGAATTAATTACAGTGAAATTTTTAGGAAGACTTGCGTAATTGAGTTGTAATTTCCATCTAAATGTAGTTTAATGTACATGGTTAGTAAAGGCAAATATGAGTGAAGAAGTTATTTAAAAATCTAAGATAATTGAACAGATATGTTTATAAGCCAGTTTTAATTCCTTGATCACTTGTTTAAAAACTAAGCTTAAGCACTCCGTAAATCATACATTCATGAGCTGTCAAAAGAAGTGATTTTTGTCATTCTTATACTCTCTTAAGTCACTATTAGAGAAAAGCTTTAAATTCCATTACTGACTTGAAAAAGAAAGACTTTATGGAATAAATTGAAAAAGGAGGGTGGAGAGCACTGGGGGATGTATGTCTCCAGGAAATGGGAAGATGATGAAAGAACACTACGGATCAAAGCATGAATTAATCAGTACATGGATGTGCGTGCATTGATACTAATAATGTTCATGTTGATAGTTAATGTTAATTGTATAATGTTTAGTAAATTCTTCACATAAGATGTTTTAGTTTATTTTTATTATTTTCATATTTTTAAGTCTTTTTTTTTTTTTCATCAGGTCAAAAATGTGTGTGAGTGTAGAAATAAACTGATAGCACACTTCTGGAAAGCACACATGGGCTCAAAGAAATGCCCAAACTGCAAGTAAGTTTAATTCCATGAGGAAATAAATAGCTGGTTTCTAGTTAAACCCAGTATTTCTATTAACTTGTATCTGCGTGTCCTGTTTGTTTTTTTTTCCTTTAAGATCCAGGAGATCACTGGTGCGAAAGGAGCACAACAGCAAGCTGACAGTGACCTATCCTTCTACAGTGTACCGTAAATCAGGAGAGGAAGGCATTCTGGATGAAATAGCCGGTAAAATATTTGTCTTCTACTCCAATATGTTTGCACTTTCCCCCTGCATCTAAGGGGCACAGATTCCTAGCAGTGTCTGTGCACTTGGGACTCATTTATAGAAAAATACTGTTTATAGCTAGATCAGTAAGCTTAGGAGTCAGAGAGAAACCAGTTCCGTTAGATTTCTGTTTGAGAGCCTGCTGTGCTTTGCAGCTTCAAGTGTCTCTGTGTCACAAAAAGAAGTACAACAGCATAATCTATGTCAGCTTTAAGGTGGTTTGGGGGCACTTCATTTTTGGCAGGTAGTTCATTTTCTGCTGGATTTTTTAAACAGAGCAACTAGAGGTGAGAGTAATTAGGAGGAAGATGACCACCTTCAGAAGGAAAATCACATAATCCAAACTCATATGAATGAATTTCCTCTTAAAGAGTAAAAGACAGTAAAGAAAGTAGGCTGCACTTTCCAGGATTAATTAATCTATTGTTTGAATCAATTTAAACTTCCTTTTTCCTCTTGTATCCTTGATCCTTTACACATGAGACAGAATTGAAGCAGATTTTTGTGTGTTATTTAGCCCTTAGAAAAGGTTTCCATAGAGAGTTTATTTTGTTTGCTCTGTGAATAACTCTGTGATTTAAATACTAAATTAAATCTCTGGAGTTGTGGCTGAAGAAGCAAAATGGGAAGTGTTCTATATTCTGAAATGGGATGGATCACACAATTAGGTACATTCTGCATAGGCTGTGCATGGTTAAGTCTCAAAAGGGAGTACCTTTAACCTTGGCATTGAAGCATTTCTGTTTAAGGGATGGAAAGTTCTTCTAGGTGAATGGAGAATTGGAGTTACAGTATGCAAAAATCTGCATTTCTGGACCTTAGCCAGAAAAGAATAGGAAACTGTCTGAGGTCATGGGAGAATTGCTTTTCATCGAGTTGTGTACTCTGAGACTCAAGGGGCTGGCCTGCAAGAGAAGTGGAAATTGAGATCTAAAATCTCTGGCTTTGTTTTAAAAATAATTGATATTTTTGCTTTTCAGTAGCAAAGCCACGTGTTTTCCTTCCTCTCCAAAGCAGAGGTAGCCCAAACTCTAAATTATAGTATGGATGGATTGCTGGCTAGTGCTGTTGTCTCCTGCAGTTGAGTATTTCATGGGAACCTTGATATCTCACTGGAATACCTGAACCCCACTGAAAGGTTCCCCAGCAGCAGGCTGACTCTTGGTTTGTGTTTTGATCGGGGGATGAGATGATTTGAAGAAAGCTTCCAGCTCCCTATAAGTCAAATAAAGCATAAACTTTGGATGTTAAAGTGGAGTCTTATTTTTGTTACTTAAATTCATATTCACTAGTCACAGAAATGGTTTCTTTCTGTAGTTAATTTCATATTTCCAAAGCAAACATTTAGATGATAATTTTGATGTAGATGTCAGCCAGTATATTTTGTATGTATTTCCATTCCTTCTCTGAGCTGGAAGCACTTACCACTATAAGCAAAAAAACCCCTTTCACATGAATCTCTTGAGGGTTTGGGTTTTGGGTTTTTTGGGGGTTTGTTTGGTTTGGTTTGGGGGTTTTTTGGGGTTTTTTTTTGTTTTGTTTGTTTTTGTTTGGTTTTGGGTTTTGGTTGGTTGGTTGGTTTGGGTTTTTTTGTTTGTTTATTTGGGATTTTTTTAGTAATTATTTTATTTTTATTTAATTTTTTATTTTTCAGGTATTGATGAAAGCCAGTTAGGGAAGAGAGGATACCTGACACCAATGACTGCCAAGGAATACATCCTGGCTCTGTGGAAGAATGAAGGTAATGGTTTTGAAGAGCAACATCTTTTTGGTTTCTGTACCATTTAGTGGACAAAGTCAGCAAACATTCCAGTATGAACTCCTTGTCAGATTTTTGCCTTTTGCTGTAAGGGCTCCTGGCTGCAAGATAGGTTTTGTGACAGGAGGACTGGCAGCCAGTGAATGTAGAGACCTGGATTCAATTAACACTTTGATCAGTTATTTTTAAGTTGTGGCTCTCCACAAATCACAACTGTTGTTTGCGAAGATTTGATTTTCCTATGGTGCTGCACCCCACAGTTACACTGGTTAAAGACTGAGAATGGATTTAGCAGCCTCTTTTTTGAGTTGCCTATACTCTGAATCCATCTGCAGTTGTCAGGAGAAAACAAAGCAGTTTTGTGAATCAGTCACAGTTAGTAGCTGGAAACTTTCTTCCTCTTGTTTTGCTATTTGTTCTCACTATAATCTATGTTTCTGTCCAGAGTTGTTTCTAAAATACGGGACCGCAAAGAGGGTGTCAGTTTTTTCTAAAGTATGTCTAAATGCTTTTATTTTAAGCAAGCTCAGTAGTGTTTAACTTAGCAGATTCTTTTGACTTGGTTGACCAAGTGCATCTGGGGGTTTGGATTCCCAAACAGTAGCAGTGAGAATGAGTTTATATTTTTGTTGTATCTTTTTAGGTTTCTTTCTGCGTTCTCTCTTCCCTGGGATGGATCCCCATGAAAGTTCAGGATTCAGTCCAGACATGTTTTTTTTAGATCTACTTGTGGTTCCACCTTCAAGGTAAAATTTATCCCCCCAAAATTTTGTAGAAATCATGGGGTTTAGTGCGTCCTTTGCAGGAGTTGGAGATCTAAACTCCAGTAGTACAGACACTGGTCTGCCGAAGTGTCAGTGGAGTGTTAAAATAATGAAAATCACAGTAGTAATTGATGATAAGTTCTACTGTAACTTCCAAGTAAGTTTGTTAGAAGACTGTAATACTAATTATGGAAAAAATATATTTTAGTATTAGTATTTTAAATTATTATAGAATGTTACAAGTGTACTTCATGTTAAGGATCATTCCTCTTTCATGACTGTCCCACTAGAATAAATGAATTTTTAAATGATCACTGTTAGTTTGTTTGGATTAGTTTCCATGCACTGCAGATTTAGCTTAGGATGTTTGAGGTTTATCATGTTGCTTTTGTGTGGCTTTAATCTTCTAAAATAATTTGGATTTGCTGTAGGTATCGTCCCGTAAATCGCGTTGGAGATCGCCTGTTCACAAATGGGCAGACTGTGAACTTGCAGGCTGTGATGAAAGATGCCCAGTTGATACGGAAGCTCTTGGTTTTCATGGCAAAAGAACAGTGTCAGCCAATAAAAATTGCAGAAGAAATTCAAACAGTAAGAGTTGCTGGTTGTCTTATTCCTTGCTTTTTAAATGTGTGGGTCGAGTTCAGGAGGGCTCCTGTTTAAGTTGTGCCAGTAGCAATTTTTGCCTGAGCTCTTGGAGCATCTGCTGGTGGAGATGTTCTCCATTCTCCATAGCTTCCCCCCTCCCCCCCCCTTTTGTACCTCGTGCAAAGGAAAAAAACATTTTGCTCAGATTCTCGTAGTCATGGTTTTTGGTATTAGATTACTGTATGTGAGGCATAACGGGCTCCTGTTTCTGGAGAATGAAATACGTGCAGCACAAGCAGTTAACAATCAAACTTTGCCACCATCTCATCACATGAAAAGAAGAGAAAAAAGCCACTTTAGCCTCTAAGCCTAGTGGAGCCAGCTGTGATTGTGTTTATTTTTTGACAATTGATGTCTAAATAGAACCCAAAATTTCACAAATAACACTAATTAGTAACAATGCTTGTCTGCTTCTGACACTTCACATAGTTGTATCATGTAAATAATAATATATGTCAGCTTGCCTTATTCCATATGTGTTCATCAGTTGTACCATTGAGGGGTCTTTGACACTGGACTCAGTTTCAGCTGAACTTGATTTACATCTTAAGTGTAAAACATTTTATAAACATGTTTAGTTACTCAGAAAGTAGCCACTAGATGGAGATCAGTTCTTAAAACGTTTGACAGGAGGTTAATGAGTTTTGGATATGACTGGTTTAGTGGCTTTTAGACTGAAAACAAAGTGATGTAGGTGGTAAAAACTCTTGGATTTACATTATTTTTATCTAAGAATAGGATTTTCTATTTACAGTAGATTCCTAACATGGACTAAAATAATGGCGAATGCTTCATTTGCTATATTTAATACTGTAATATATTTAATACAGTAATTAACACTGTAATTTCAGCCTATTAAATAGAAGATTTTTTTGTTAAGTCCAAGTTTCTAATTTCTGTTTCTGTAGGAGACAGGAGGGGATAATGAACCTCTGGACCGTTCTGTGCTTACAACGATTCCTGGACAGAGCATTGCAGATAAGCTGTACAACGCTTGGATACGTCTCCAGAGCCATGTCAACATTGTATTTGATAGTGACATGGACAAGCTGATAACAGAAAAATACCCTGGTATTCGTCAGGTGGGTAGCAGGTGGAGTCTTAGATAGTTTAAAAAGAGAAGCTGATGGAGTAAGAAAAAAGTGAACTATTTGTGGTCAGTACATGGTCATTTTCATGACACTCATCATTGCAAGCATCCATCTGCTTTTCCATACTGTGAGGTTTTAATTGTTACTTTCTTTTTTCCAAGCTGTTGGAGAAGAAGGAAGGGCTGTTCCGCAAGCACATGATGGGGAAGCGCGTGGATTTTGCTGCTCGGTCCGTCATTTGCCCCGATATGTACATCGGGACCAACGAGATTGGCATCCCTATGGTGAGGATAAATAAAGGACTGTGTCTTTCTGGTGCAGCTCAGGACTGAACTACAGTGCTGCTGCTTTGGTAGCAGTTTAAAACGTGGAGAGTTTCTGACTCGTCTAAACTCTTTCCTGCCCAGTGTTAATAAGGAAAGAGCACTGAAGAGCAGGAAATGCTTACTGTTACAAAGCAAGAACACCAAATATGAGAAGGAGGATTTAAAAAAAAAAAAAAAGAAAAAGCTGTACATGCTTTATGGGATTAGGAATTGGTGCAGACTTGAAAAGCAGATCCTGTTTCTCCTGTGGTCTTTGTACAAGGTATTTTTGAGGTATTGTAACCTTAAGAGAAGGCCATGATAGTGTCACCAACTTCATCCATCCCTAAGGATTTTTAAGCACATAGAGATGACATGAAGCCTGACTTCGAGCTTTTCATTATTATCATCATCTTTGAAGAAAATAGTGAACCTGGTGATAATGTGCTTTTTCTCTGTGTTTGTTGGCTTGTTTGCAGAATTTAAATTGGTGCTTTCTTTCTTTAATTGCTAATTGAGTTTTATACCTCAGTAGAAAATTGTAAAAAGGACATTGTTTCTATTCTTACTGTAGAGGATTTTAAAACAGAAATGTATTTATTTGGCATTAGAGTAGACTGAGGAGGAGATGCATTCAAGAGCTTAAAGTAGTTTCTGTTTGCACTGTATGAGTTAACATTTGATGCTGTTTTATCAGTGACTTTTACAGTTTGAAGCTAAAATTGAACAACATGTTGTTTCTCTCCTGTTTTCCCTCCTGTCTAGGTATTTGCTACCAAACTGACTTACCCTCAGCCAGTCACTCCCTGGAATGTCAAAGAGCTGAGGCAGGCTGTCATCAATGGCCCCAAGGTCCACCCTGGGGCCTCCATGGTCATTAACGAGGACGGATCTCGCACGGTGCTGAGTGCCACCAGCCTGACCCAGCGCGAGGCCATCGCCAAGCAGCTCCTCACCCCCTCCTCAGGGGCACCCCAGACAGGGCTGAAGATTGTGAGTATTGGCAGAGCCCCCCTCCATCTCTGGTTGGGGGCGTAGGAAGTAAAATGTGATCCTTTTTCAAGTTCTAAATCCCATTTTTCCATACTGGATTTTACTTTCTTCTAATATGCAGTGTGTGTCATTCATCGTGCCAAGATGCAGAGTATTCTTAGTGGTGGCCTTGGCAGTGCTGGCTTAGCAGTTGGGCTCCATGATCTTAGAGGTCTTTTCCAACCTAATTGATTCTATGTCAGTTGTTTCTTCTCTAATCTCCTCTAGCTTAATCAGCCTTTGAAACGTCTTAACTGTGTCTCCATCCCTTGCAAGAGTTGAAAATGTACTATTTAGCTGCTAGGGCAAAAGTTTTGGTGTTTAATAACGTTTTCACATTATGTATTACCCTGTCTCTCACAAAGGCTTAGCAGAGATTTGAAATTTGAGTGTTTCTGTGATGTCAGTTCTTTCAGAACCTGTCACAGAGTTAAACATAACAGTATTTAGATGGTACAAACAATTTACCATACTCCTGTTGTTAATCACCTAAGTGGATATTTGGATGTTACTAACAGAAAAATTAAAATGAGACTGTTTTGAGAGACTGTTCTAGATAAGGATATATTGTGTTGTACTCAAAGCTGAAATTAAGAGATTCCTGGCGTCTGGTTCAGCTTAAGGTCATATTACTACTTTAGTCTAGGGTGTCCAGGGCTGGGTGTATTGTGGGAGGTCTCAGTTCAGCCCAGTGGGCTTTGGATGAAGAGCTTATTGATTTGATCACTGTGGGTTGGGGGAGTTAATGGGAAATATGTTGTTTGGTGAGAGCAGAGGGCGTTCAGGGGCGAGCAGTCTTGCTTCTCTCTTGGTTTTTGCACAGAACGTGAATACCAGAAGGAAGAAGTTTTGGATGTGTGTGTATTTAAAGATAAATTAGTCCTTTCTGAGGCATGGCAGTGCCTTGTAGGCAGCAACCAAATCTCTCTTGCAGGTGTGTCGGCATATTAAGAACGGGGATGTGCTGTTACTGAACCGCCAGCCCACGCTTCACAGACCTTCCATCCAAGCTCACCGGGCCCGAATCCTGCCTGGGGAGAAAGTGCTGAGGCTTCACTATGCCAACTGCAAGGCTTACAATGCTGACTTTGATGGGGATGAAATGAACGCCCATTTCCCACAGAGTGAGCTGGGCAGAGCGGAAGCCTACACCTTAGCCTTCACTGATGAACAGTACCTGGTGCCAAAGGCAAGTAAAACTGTCGAATAAATTTATTCCTACATGAAATCACTCTGGTTTGTTTGTTTTGCCTGATGAGAAATAAGGTAATTTTTTAAAAATCTATTTACTTATTTTTAAGGTTTCTGTCTGTATTCTTTCTCCACTTGTGGTTCTGTTCCTCTAAAGAAGGCCCAGCATATCCAAACAATCTTGTTCCTTTGAATGTCAGTGTCCAGAAGAGATTCAGTAAGAAAGTTGTGCTGTAATGATGAGTTTTTTACAAATTATACAAATTACTTAAGTGCTTTTATCCAGGGGGAATAATTTTGGGAGCTGGAGGCACACGACTTATTAACCCCCCGCTACCACCACCTTTTTCTTGTTACCTCTTTAGGATGGGAAGCCACTTCCTGGCTTGATCCAGGATCACATGATTTCTGGAGTCAGCATGACGATCCGGAGCTGCTTTTTCACCAGAGAGCAATACATGGAGCTTGTGTACCGAGGGCTGACAGACAAAAAGGGAAGAATTAAAATCTTTCCTCCTGCCATTGTGAAGCCACAACGGTTATGGACAGGAAAGCAGGTAGTTTATCATTTAGGGGGTTAAAGAATGCTGATGGTTTCAAACTAAGCAGAGTGCTAATGCTAAAACCAGTGCTGCTAAGGGTGTTTGAAAGGCCAGATCCCATCAACACCATGTGGGTCTTGGTGTGTGTTTTTGAGCTGTAAAACCTAACAGACAGCTTTTTTTTTTTAAATTTTGTTATATCTAATTACTGGAAAAACCTTTGCTGTGTTATATTTCTGAATAATGATGTGTCTTAGCTCATTGATCCTTCAGAGGCTAGAGTAGCAGGAGGATATTCCTGTCTTGTCAGATTTCCAAGCTTTCAAAACTTCACTTCCAATGGAAAGAATACATGCAGGATGCTGCTTTTTTCATCCATGCCAGGTTTTGTATGTTGAGAAGGGAATATACGAAATAAATAATTCCTGCCACTCATCCTGCTTCTTTATAGGTTGTTTCTACGTTGTTAATAAACATCATTCCAGACAACCATGCTCCACTGAATTTGACTGGGAAAGCAAAGATTGGTGGGAGAGCCTGGGTAAAGGGACCTGCAAAAGGATGTCTGAATCTTGATTCAATGTGTGAATCTCAGGTGTGCAACAACTCTGGGGGTTGGGCTGGGCTGTGTTGTATTAAAATTGAGTGAGAAATGGGAAGGGAAGCAGGCAGGTGACAAAGTTAGAAGCAGATACTTTGCAAGAGTTACTGCCAGAAGTGGGTGATTAAAGGATAGGCCTGGGAGTCAGGAAAAACTCTCTGTAGTCCTGACTTACGTAGATTCCATCTCTTTTTGTTAGACCGTATGTCTTCATTGTCAAATTTTATAGGTGGAAAAATAGAGATTGTGTTAGAAGTTTTATTTCTGCTATGAATTCTGGAAGTATAGGTAATCTGACCATTTAACTGTTCACCAATATGTGAGCTTTTTAAACTTAAACCTATTTTCACATAGATTACACAGCAAAACCTGTAGAGGTCATAGTAAGATCAGATTTTCTGTTTTCCTGACTCAAAGCTGTGTTTTGTTTTTCAGGTTATTATCAGAGATGGGGAATTACTGTGTGGAGTCTTGGACAAAGCTCACTTTGGCAGCTCTGCCTATGGCCTGGTCCACTGCTGCTATGAGATCTATGGGGGTGAAACCAGTGGGAAGGTGCTGACATGTCTGGGGCGCCTCTTCACTGCTTACCTGCAGCTGTACAGAGGATTTACCATGGGTGAGTAACTGCAGCAGTGCAGTGCTGTAGTGCAGCACCTCCTGAGGTATAAACCAGACATAGTCGGGCACAATACATGCTAATTCTGTTAATAAAATTTTGCAAGACTGCCCTTAAGTGGGATAGCTGCCTGCCAGCCTTTTTTTGTTGGTGCATAGCTGGCCTTCTAAGCATAAAGAGAAAGCAGAGTCTTGAGTATGTCCAATAAGTTCTCTCTTTTTTCCTGCCTAGTCAAAGTTTGCACAGTCAACATGTCTTGTGTTGAAATTTTATTGAGATCAAAACCTTGTATTTTGCTTCTCTGAAAAGTAATTATTGCGTAGAAAGCAGAACAGCTGACAAAGCAAGAGGGAAGAACTTTAAGGGGGTGTTAATCAAGTCTTGCACATCACATTTTACTGTAAAACTTCAGGTAAATGAGTTTGAAAGGCTTTCATCACAGCTTTTCAAACTCATACAAGATTTATGGAGACACAGTCAACTGTTAGCAGTTGTGAGGGACCAACAGACTGCTGTGAGCCAGAGAAAAGGGAAGGGTATCTTTTGGAGTGAGGAAGGTGATTGACTGTAAGACACAGAACATATGTGTAGAGAGTGTGTAAAAACTGGTTAGGAAAAGATAATGAGCCTGAGATCCCTAGCTAGCCAGAACATCAGAAAAAGAGGAGTGAGACTGGAGCAGGAGTTTGGGATTTGGTGTTTTGACACAGCCATTTCAGTGACTCTGGCAGGACTCCTTACAAATAGCTTACAAGAGTTAGGGCTCCAGTGTTTAATCTGTTCCCTGGTCCTGTCATCACAAGGCTCTGTATTTTTTACTTACCTTTTTAAAAAAAGCTAGGAAATGCCAGATGTGCAAAGTTCAGCTAATAGGAATTTTGATGTGGATGGAAGAAAAAAAGCAGTTTGATGTGGCTGCTCCATAAAGCATTAGTTTGTGCAAGTGCACCAATTAAGATTTTTTAGAGACTGTTGAAGTTAAGATTTAAATTAGGGAGTTGATTTTGCACCCTCACTGCTTAGTTGATGTTGCTCTTTTTTTTTTTAATGGCCTACGACTTCTCCATCCAAAAGCTACTCAGTTTTTTCTTGTCAAACTGCAGACCCTAACCATTATTATAACTTTAATTGTGGCTTTCTTCTCCAGCTCTGCACTCTCAAAATAGCTGACACCAAATGTGGTTCCTTCCTTGATTCTTGTTTAGTTTAGACCATTGTGTTCTGTCTCTCCTCTTTAACAGGGATTGAAGATATTTTGGTTAAACCTGAAGCAGACCACAAAAGAAAAAAAATCATTGAAAGGTCAAGGCAGAGTGGTATTGAAGTAAGTCTGTTTTGCATATTTTTTTATTCTTCCATAATGCAAAATTTTTGAAATCCTCCCCCGTTCAGTCATGCCTACTTAATACCTAAAACTTCCTATATTTTACTTTCAGGCGGTTAGAGCTGCTCTTAATTTGCCAGAAACAGCAACATGTGAGGAGGTCCAAGGGAAGTGGCAGGATGCCCATCTCTGCAAAGACCAGAGGGACTTTAACATGGTTGATATGAAATTCAAGGAGGAAGTAAACAATTACAACAATGAAGTTAACAAGGTTGGCTTCGAGGCATCTATGCATACTAATCTTGCTTGGAGACTTTCTTATTGAGTTAATTAATGTGGATGAGCGGTGCCTGACTCTTCTGGAGGCTGAAGCTTTCCATCTGTCCCCAGTATGAGGCTCCACATGTTGCCACTCCTCCCTGAGT
Organism: Eulacestoma nigropectus; assembly: GCA_013397775.1. Classification (NCBI taxonomy): domain Eukaryota; kingdom Metazoa; phylum Chordata; class Aves; order Passeriformes; genus Eulacestoma; species Eulacestoma nigropectus. The sequence goes on along the minus strand of VZTE01003716.1, from coordinate 712,897 downwards.
GAGAAGATAGTTTAGTATTCAAGATGCTTTTAAAATTATAAATAGCAATGCCTGTGGATTACTCATTGTTTCACTTTGTTAAAGCCTTCCACAGGAATTTCTTTGGTTTATTATTTTACTGATAGCGTTTGGTTTTGTTCCCTTCACTTCCCTACAACTCTGTAGGTTTGCATGCCCCTTGGTCTCCATAGGAGCTTTCCAGAGAACAATTTGCAGTTGATGGTACAGTCAGGAGCCAAAGGATCCACTGTAAACACAATGCAGGTAATGACAGCCAGAATACTCTTAGCAGCTACATGTGCTGATGTGGTGTGTCCTGGAATATAAGATGTTGGGAAGCTTTTGTGGGGATATCTAATACCAGAGCAAGGTTTTCATTCTGGACTTTGGCATGGAAAAATGTTAGAAGAATGTAATAAAGACTTCGGTGGGTGATGGAAGAGAGTCAGTGTTTATTATAACCTATTTTTGAATCCCTCCTCAGTACACGAGGATTTATTGAAATAGCAGACCTGCTTTTTAGAAGGAATGCTGCAGTTTATACAAACCAACCTACTATAGGAGAAACAACTTTTCCTGGCCTCTGTTGGAGACTGACCCTTTCCTTCTTCAACTTCTGAATAGGAACAACATAATCTTGGTTTTGGTAGAAGTGGCAAGGGTACATTTTCATTTTACCTTTTGCAACACAGATGCCAAGCAAGAGACACTCTATAAAAATGCCATCTAAAATGGAGAGAGTGACCACAGCTCAAAAGAGGGGGGGCATTTTGGGTTGAGGGTTTTGTTCTGTTTTTATTGCACTGCTGAGAGGTGGTGAGGGTAATGTAGGGACCTAAAAAGTATTTACAGTATTTTAAGTTTCACATCTCTGTGTCTAAATAAATAAACAGAATGAGAATGGTAAAATGTTGAGGATGAGTCAGGGTACCGGAATAATATAAAAAAAATAGGTGAGATCTCCATGCCTTTTCTGCCCCTCAGTAGCAAGAACATGTCATGAACCACTCCACATTGAGCTACAGAGCATTTACTGAACATATGACCTTTTTTTACTGTATTTTTCAAGAAAAATTATTAAGCTTAAGTGAACAAAAAGTTGGATGGAAAAGTGATGTTTCCTTTTTTCCTGTCCACATTTAGATTTCTTGTTTGCTGGGCCAGATTGAGTTGGAAGGCCGAAGACCCCCACTGATGGCATCTGGAAAATCACTGCCATGTTTCCAGCCTTATGATTTTTCCCCTAGCTCAGGAGGATTTGTGACTGGCAGATTTCTCACTGGGATCAGACCTTCTGTAAGTTTAATACTGCTTGTGTTGATACTGAAGTCTATTTAAATCTTGATATTTTAATACAGAGTATCTGCAATTATGGATAAATGGAGTTTGTTCACCCTGGTTTCATATGAAGCTTTTGAGGAAGAATTGCCAGTGTTGATGCAGTTGTTAACAGAATGCTGATGGTATTGTGCTTGTATTTAGGAATTCTTCTTTCACTGCATGGCTGGCAGGGAAGGTCTTGTGGATACAGCTGTCAAAACCAGCCGTTCTGGGTACCTGCAAAGGTAAGAGGCCTGGTTAAGAACTGGAGCCATTAAAAGGTCCTTGGTTGGTTGGTTTTCTCTCTCTCTCTCTCTCTCTTTTTTTTTTTTTTTTTTTTTTTTTTTTTTTTTTTTTTTTTGGTGAGAGAGTACTGTAGGCTGGAAGTGCCTGTACTGATTAGATTAACTTCATTGTACTTGATTTTTGCCAAAGAGTCTGAATGCTGAATGTCTGTTCTAAGCCACATTTTCTAGAGATCTAGATCAGCTGAAACATTTTAATTTCAAACTTATCTCTGGCATATAACAGCAGTTGCTTCTCCTTTTGCAGAAGTCTTTTTCCTGGTACAAATATAAATAGGTGTACAAGTTCCAGGCAACTCTAGTTCTCCTTGGCCACGTTGAGTGGCTCTTGTCTTTACTCAAGCAACACCTCCTGTATATATAGAAGAAAATGGAACTTTCGAGTTGTTTCAGAGGGTAGTGAGGAGTTCTAAAGGAGGGATGCCCCCTTGTTTCAGAAAACTGTTAAAGAGTGACAGCAGAAATAGCGACTAATTTACTGTTTCATTTTAAGTCAGATGAGTCCAAGGAAACTGGAGGGAGCAACATGCTGAAAGCTTTGTGAATTAAGCATTTCGCATGAGTGTTGTGTCTATGGGATTTTGGCTTCCAGAATTCCTAATCAGCCCTTAAGTACACTTGATGTAAATGAAAACAGTGGTTTTTGTGTTAGTTATATCATCCTTGTTGCTTTGTAGCCTCTTAAGAGCATTTTTCTTTTCTCTTTTTTTTTTCCCCCTCTGGAATAGGTGTATCATAAAACATTTGGAAGGACTGGTAGTTCAGTATGACCTGACTGTACGAGACAGTGATGGCAGCGTGGTGCAGTTTCTGTATGGAGAAGATGGGCTTGATATCCCTAAAACTCAGTTCTTACAACCTGAGCAGTTTCCTTTCATTGCAGAAAACTACGAGGTAGAACACCTAAATCTTAAGTATTTATGAGGGGTGAAGGGGAGATTGAAACACGTGGTTAACATCTGGCATATCTGTCAGGGATCCAGTGCCAACACTTGTTTGTCTCAGTTGCTTTCAGACTAAGACACAATTTTATTTGGCATTGTATTCAAAATGTGGAAGCAATCTGAAGTCTGCAGTGTGATTTAAGCAGTCTCGATTTCAGCAGAGCACCAAGCACTGTCTGTTCTAACTCTGCACTTGAATTCAACAAAGACGACTTCACTTTTCAGTCTGTCCAGTTTGATTAACTTCCTTTTACCAGTACCACCACTGCTTATTAGAGAATGGCAATAATAACATAAAGGTATAAGGAGTTTTGTCTCAGTTGGGTTGAAAACCAAATGTGAAAATTGTTTTCCAGCAGTGACAGCAGATGACCTTTTCAGTTTGCTTTGCCTTTTCTGGTACAATGAGGACAGAGAGAAGAATAATCACACAAATTACTTTCTTACAGGTAATCCAGAAGACAAACCATCTGGATGAAGCTTTAGCAAGGATGGAGTCTCACCAAGCTAACCAGCAGTTTAAAGCCATCAAAAAGTGGCGAGCCAGACACCAAAACTCTGTGCAAAGAGAAGGAGGCTTTCTGTTGTTTTCCCAAAAGAAACTGGCGAGTGTGAAAGCACAGCTTCCAGGAGGTGAAATAAAGAATGGAAGAGATCCTGCTACTTTACAGGTAACACAGAAGCAGTTGAATTGACCAAACCCTTCAAAAGAAGTTGCAGAATTCAGTTTGGGGTTTTTTAATTGCTCTGTGTATCCTAAAGTGTTTTCCAGTCTAACTAAACAAGTTACTTTTTAAAGGAATCACGTCAACTGTGTGGGTGATGAAGCTGAGATTTATTAAAGTCTGTGGGCCCTAGTGCTAGGGCAGGGGCTAAAAACTGAGATAAATCTGGTTTTAGGAAACAGGTCATATTCGTGGATGGTTTGGGGGGATTGTTTTTGTTTGGTGGCGGTGGGTTGTTTTGTTTTTTATGTACACAAAGTAAATCTCCCTTGCATGGACAGCTCTCTGCTAGCTGGATGAGAGCCTGTTTGAATACCAAAGACCAGAGGGCTGATCCAACCCTGCCTAGTGTTTCCAAAAAATACTCTTGGTTAAGCCACTTGTCCATCATGGCACTGATCTCTGTGATACGGCTTCTAATGAAGATTGTATGTATGGACACAAAATGTAGACGGGTCCTGCTTCACAGCCTTGCTGTCACAAGGAATTTACCCTGGTGGAACGTGGGCAGTTAGCATGAAACTCCAAGTTGAAGGTGTTGAGAGATGACTCTGTGAGCTTGTCTGCAAAAGTTGTTTTTCCTAATCAGCGGTTCATTTATTGACCTGTGCTGAATTTGTGTTGCTCTTGACACTTTTTGATAATAAGCTCCTTTGTCATGCCAGCTTTGGAGAGGCAAGATGAAAGTCAGCTAGAAGCAAAGGTTTAAGTATATTGAGGATGTTCACTCCCAGTTAAAATCATTCTTTGAGGCCTTATTTCACTTATTCCTGGAGTATTTACTATGGACACATAAGTTAGAGTATTTCAGGCATGTGAAGAACTTTGAAATCATTTGGGTTCAAAAATGTTAAATATCAGAAAAAGGAGAACACCATATTTGTAGCTGAGCTGTTTGCTGTGTTGTGTACGCCCTTACATTCTGCACAGGTTATCTTCTGCTCCTTCACTGCTGCTTGATTGCTCATGGTCTTACTGTGGATAAACCAGTCAGCTTAAAAACCTCCTCTCATTTTCAGTTGTTGAAGATATGGTATGAGCTCGATGAGAAGAAACGAAGGAAGTATCTGAAGAAGGCAAATAAGTGTCCTGACCCAAGCCTTGGAGTTTGGCGTCCAGATACTTACTTTGCATCTGTTTCAGAAACGTTTGAAAATGGAGTCGAAGTTTATATCAATAAATGGGAATCTGAGAACAGCCGCAGTTACATGCCCTCAGCACTTCCTTCTGATAGGTAAAAACCTCTGAGTCTCTCTTTCTTTGCACTGAGCCAAAACCCGAAATACTTTTTTGGAGTGAGTTTTCTAAAACTGAGAAGTCTTTACCAAGTCTTGTTTCTCTTGTGGCCTTTGTGAAACTAAGCAGTGGGTTTCAGAATGGTTCTTGAAAGCCAAACATGCTTAGAGTGCAGTGGAGAGGCTCTGGTTATCTGTTCCTTCCAAACCTGAATTTTCTGTGCTGCTGAGGGCTTTAGCAAAGGCTCTCTGGAGCAACAGCAATGTATTGCTGTCCCCATACATATAAAACAATACTTTATAATAACCTTGAAAACCAAATTGTGCTCTTGACACACCTTGCAGTTAGCAAGGCAGTTAAGAAGTGCAAGTGGGAGTAGATAGGCTCTCTTTTGACATTCTGGGAATTGGCAGCAGACATAAAATACAGTTTGGCCAAGGCCCCAGTTCTGTGTTAATGGGCTGTGTTTGTCAGATCAGATGGGGATAGACAATTTTACAGTTTCTGGAGCATATTTATCTGTAAGCTACCAGGAGAAGTTGGCTCAAAGATGTAACTTTATTGAACTGAGCAATGATTCATTCTTTTCCGAGTTTATTGTTTTGTATGTTGACCTAAACCTCTTATTTCCTGTCTTCAGATTAAAGGATCTGTTGTATTTAAAGTGGCAGCGTTCTCTTTGTGACCCAGGAGAAGCTGTGGGGCTTCTTGCAGCTCAGAGCATTGGGGAACCTTCGACACAGATGACTCTGAACACCTTTCACTTTGCTGGCAGAGGTGAAATGAATGTCACATTAGGTATTCCAAGGTGAGAAAACTGTGTCCTCAATGGGCCCTTTATTTTAGGCACTTAGAGATAAAATTGTGCTTAATCTCACTAGCAGGTGTATGTGTGAATATTGAGGGTGAACAGTCCTTTACTTTACTTGTGAATTGTGCCTGTTCAGAACTATTTTAATGTTTTACAATTTTCCAGTTATTTTGGTTCGTTTTCCAGATACTAAATATCTGGGAAGGCCCCTTACTCTAATCTGATATACAGCAAATCATCAGTTTATTTGGAATTATATGGGTCCTGACCTGGCCTCATGTGGAAGTGTGGGATGCCTTAGGTGGGAGGGGATTGTGTTGTTTCAGAGAAGCAGGGGAGGGGAAGAACATACAAGGAAGCATCCATTATGCATCTGTAGGAAAAAGACCTCATTAGTCAATCTGTTCTTGGAACAATTTATTATCATCTATTCTCTTCCCATAACTGGGGGAATAATCTAATTGAGGCAGTGGGGCTGCTGTTGTGCTGTATCTGGTGGGGAATCAGAACAGAGAAAAGGAGCAGTGCAGTGTAATCACAGCTCTTGGTGCACATGGCTTTGGTGGAACTGCCAGTTGCTGCATTCTGCCTAATGAAATGAACTAGATAATTACTTGGTTGCATAGTGCTTTTATTGCTTAATTTGAATGATCATTCTTTGTTTAAAGGTTGCGGGAAATACTGATGGTGGCCAGCTCAAACATTAAAACACCAATGATGAGTGTTCCTGTGTTCAATACCAAGAAAGCTCTCAAGAAGGTGAAACAGCTTAAGAAACAGCTCACAAGAGTGTGCTTAGCTGAGGTGAGCCTCCTTTTCAGTGCATCCCTTGAGAGTCAACAAAACAAACTCTGCTCTTTGAGCTCATCAGCACTTTGCTGTGCCACAGTCTTTGGCTTTTTCTCAAGCACGTTTTGTCAGTCTATAGACCTGGAGGGTTTCTTTTTTATCTTTGAGAGAAGCTAATCTGGCTGTGATTGACCTAGTCAGAGCCCAGACAGAGACCTTTCTATCTGTCCCCCACTCCTTCCTAATCTCATACAAATGGCTGTGCTCAACAGAAGCAAAACGTGTCTCTGTGGAGACTCAGTACACTGGGATGTGTTCTGTGTTCCCTCTCTTCCTGGGAGTGCATCCTTGTGCTCTCCTACATGCCCTACCCTCTTCTGTTTTACTCTTGGGAGTTGAAAGCAGCAAGGATCAGGTTAAGACTTAGCTATGTGCTAGAATAGTGTCCAGCTCCCTGAGCATGGTCAGAAAAACAAAGCTGTTGGCACCCTGAGAAGGGTAATCTCTTGTGAAGGAGTTGGGTGGGAGGTGAGGCTGTTCTTCCAGTATTGTCTGAGTTAATTGTTCGGAATACTTTAAGCCAAAAAGTGCAGTAGGGTAGAGTCCTTTTACCCAGGAGCAAAGCCTCCAGAAAAGTTTGCCAGTTAGCCTTGTGTTATACTGGTTTCCTGTGGAAAGCACTGGAACTGCAGGAAGTAAATGAAGTGTCTTTATCAAAGGAGTAACACTCCTACTTGGGTATGTTTTGTAGGTCTTGCAGAAAGTGGACATCGAGGAATCCCTGCATGTGAAGCACAAACTGAACAAGCATCGCCTCTACAAAATCAAATTCCATTTCTTGCCCCATGAATATTACCGAGAGGAGAAGTGTGTGAAGCCCAGGCAGATCTTGCACTTCATGGAAACAAGGTGAATTTGCTTTCAGATACTTTAATATTTGCTCCTCTTTTGCCTTTTTATGGATTTTGCATGTTGTTGACTACAGCTGGTGTGGCTTTTAGAGCAGCAGTTCAGCAGATGTGCAGAAAGCATTTACACAGTTGCTTTTATGTCTTGAACAAAACTGTGGATCTGTGGCATACTAGCAGTGCAGAATTGCATCAGGGCAGATCTTTCACATGTCTCTGATATGCTTAGAGAAGAGCCACATCAGGAACATCTCATTCCTTTGGATGCTTAAGCATTTATTACCATCAAAAACGTTTGAATGCTTTAGGCATCCCTTGGTGCTCTCATTGAGCAGAACTAAACTTTATTTTTCACTATTTATAAAAAATCCATTAATCAGAAAAGGTTGGCTTATTTTTCCCCCTTTTTTTTTAACCGTTGTTTCTATTCTTTTGTCTGACCAAATTTGTGTAGTTAAAAGTAGAACATTTAATGATAAGGGTCTATTGAAAGCTATTTTTTACTCTGTAAAAAGGCTTCATTGATTTCTTCCTCCTGCAGGCCACATGAGTTCAAGCTGGGTTACTTTATTTTGTATGTGCTTGTTGGTTTAAAAAAGAAAAAACGTCCAGTAATGAACCATCTCTTCTGAAGGTCAATTTGATGTGCAGATTTTATATGCAGATGAGTGTATAATTTTATGCTTTGGATGCATGGCTACATCTGTGACAGTAACAGAGCTCGTTACTTTTTGATTCCTAAATGAATGAGAAAGGGCTGAGAAAAATGAATTGCCTTATTCTAGAAGTACTTCTGCATCCCGCAGGGAATAATGTCCTATTATGAATTGACTGTCTTCTTAATCAAAATAAATTAATGTTTTGACAACTTCAGACTGACTGTGTGGCACTACTGAGCTTTGACATTCTGGGTTGCTTCTTCTGTCAGGTTCTTTAAAGTTTTTCTGGAAGCAATTAAAAGGAAGACTACAAAGATGGCATCTTTTAATGAAGTCAGCACTCGGAAGACAACTCGGAAGGATTTAGATGATGACCAAGACAAGGTACAGAAAAACATTACCTGAAAAATGCCTCATTTCCTTTCATTGTTTTTGAGAACCAGAATTTGGAAAAGTGTAGCATGTTTCAGTGTACACGAAATGTGTGAATACTAAATTACTACTTAAATACTTTCTTCACATTTAAATTGTCTTTGCATTCTCATAAAATTAACAAGGAAATTAAAGTTTTTGTGTATTAAATTGTGATTTACTTAAGACTGTACTCTGAAAATGCCTGTTTATTTTAGTTTCTCTGAGACAAAAGCATATTACTCTGCATGCTCCAAGATCAATGTCCTGTTGTAGCAATGGTTCTCAAAACTTTGGGGAAGGTCCTTTGTTCATTGAAATGCTTTTGCATGTTCCTTCTGGCACTCCTCTCCCATCAGGGACTGTCAGAAGCAGAGTGACAGCTTATCCATCTTGTAAACATTCTTGTTAAATGTTGAAGTTATCAGGAGTGAGAGTTCATTTCTTTATAGTAGTGGACATGCAGAAATTAATTTGTCTGTAAAGGTAGAACATTGAACAAGGGATTGTTAAACTCCAGATGTTTGGCTAAAGCTTTTTGATGCTATTGATACTTCCTAGCAGTCAGCCTGATTATCTGTCTGTCATGAATTTTTAGACACTGAATAATCTGGAAGCTGTAGCAGAGGAAGAAGAGAACATTGTTGATGCAGAAGCTGATGAAGGGGATGGTGATGCCACAGAAACAAAACGGAGGAAGAACCAGGAAGAAGAGGTAATGACTTCATAGGTGCTCAGCACTGATCTTTAATTCCTTATTTCTTCTGTGTTTGAGTTGGGAAGGAAAACTTCCACTGAAACAAAATGCTGAAAAAACCCAAACCCCACTTGAGAGGAGATAGGAAAGTCTCTGCTTTGGGCTGAACAGTTTTCATTTGGCTCTTTTCTGAAGCCCTGTTCTTCAGGCATTTGGGTAGATGTGTCTGGCAATCAGGTTGTCTGTGCTGAAGTTCACCTTAACTTAACCTTTTGCTAATTTTATGCCATTAATTGTTTTTAAAACTTTGCTGTGGTTCTTAAACTCCTTGCATGTTTCTCTGTGTTCTGTACTTCATAATTACATCTTAAAAAATAGAGTGCTGTAATATCAGCAAGAGGGTGGGGTAATTGAAAATCCTGAGGGAATCCCATCATCAGAGTTGGATTAGGGGAAGAAATTAGACTTTTCAGGGAGAGAAAACTAAATTCTGCTACAGTTGCAACATCCTGTAGCATCCTGGACTGTGCTGAGGAATAACGGTAAGATTATAAAGAAATAAAGACTGAACTGAATCTGTTGTATTATTTTCTTTACAACAAAATAGCATTTTCTTCGTGCCATAGGGGTGAAATCCTTGCAACTGAGCAGTGAAGAATATTCCTGAATTAAACTGTTTGTGGTGTGCTGTCTCTGTACAGGTTCTGGCTCAGATAAACACAACATTATTTCTTTGCAGGTTGATTATGAAAGCGAAGAAGAGAACGGGGAAGAGAACATTCATGAGAATCCGGAAGATGAAGAGGCTGAATCTGGAAAAGAAGAAGGGACTCCTGGTGCTGAAGAGGATCAGAACAGAGCAGAGGGTGAAGATTCTCAGCATCTTTCCTTTGTGTCTCAGACTAAAAAAGGGAAAGATCGATTGCTTCAGTCAGCAGAGGTGCGAGTGAGCGCTGTTGTGGAGAGCCACCCATCCATACAGGATTACACGTTTGACACCGAACACGAGCTTTGGTGTGAGGTAAGGTGGAACATCTATGGGTGATTGCACAGTGGTTTCATGTAGCTCCCATAACAAATGGATCTTTTCAGTGCAGTGCTGCTGTTCTCTCTCAGCAATCTTACATGAATACAGAAAGTGGCATTACAACTGTACTTTTTGGTGTCATTTTTAGTAATTTCTAATTGTCAGAACACCTCATGTAACTTTTTTTAAAAACAGTTTTTTGACAGGTCTGTTGTGTTTTAGTCTTTAAGTATGTAATGGTCTGCTGTGTAGCCCTTGATGAATAAAAGTGATGGCTGGACTGTTGGAAAAAAAATGTAAACATCTTAAAAAACAAATAAAAACCTTAACAAGCATATACTTGTCCCCCTCCAAAAAAAAAAGCCATCCCAAAAAAGCAGTCATTGCTTTCAAGGTCGCTGAGTTTACAATGTGTATGAATGATCCTGGGATGGGGAGTTCACATTAACATCATTCAGCTCTAATTCCAGTCAGACATTTATGTTCCTAAACACACAATGAGGGTAATTGCAGTGGTCTTCTTTTTGCCTAAAGAGAAGTGTGCTGGTTATTGAGCCTGGTGTTCAAGCCTCCTCACACTGTGGTTTTTTTCCCATTAGGTTTCCTTGGCATTGCCACTGACCAAGGTGTACTTTGACCTCTCCTCGCTGCTGGCATCCCTGGCACGCAGCACGGTGATCCACGAGGTGAAGGGCATCACACGGTGCCTGCTGAATGAAAGTACCAACAAGGAGGGAGAGAAGGAATTGGTTCTCCACACAGAAGGGATAAACCTGACAGAGCTCTTCAGATACTCTGATGTGTGTAATCTATTTCTCATCCCAGACTTCAATGATCTTTTGTGTTCTGGGGGAGACAGTGGATGATGGATGTCATTTCAGTTTATCAGGGGTGATGTGTAGCCTTTTCAGCTCTTCAACTGTCTTCCTCCTTTTTAATCCCCAGATGTGTTCAGAGCTCAGCAGAGCCTTTTCTCAAGGGAAGCTTGGAAATCAGTGTTTGTGCAGCAGCCAGTGCCTAATGACAGATGATTTCACACCATTCTTGTCTCTCGTGTCTCTGTAAATGTTACTTGAGGGAGTTCTTCCATCTCAATGAATTGCAGTGCTTGGAGATGAATAGTTCTGTTATCCCATCTAGCCCATAGCTCTCCAAATACAGGATTGTTTTAAGCTGCATCTTCTCTTTTTTTAAAAGTTCTGGCTGGCTGAGACACACTGGGCATTGCATTGTGTTGTTTGGAAGACTTCAGGATGTTTTGCTAGTGTATTTTGCTAGTTTGGCTTTTGTGATTTCAGTTAATTTTCTCCTGTGGTGAATTTTGACTCCAATACTCTTATTCATGTATTTAATGCTGCTTAACACAAATCCTCAGAATCATTTCTGTCTGTGTTTGATTTTTGAGCTGCCTAGTTGTTCTGTAACTGTTGGTGCTGCTTAAGCTCATGAGAAGTGGGGGAAAAAAATCTCTCTTAGCTTAGCTTAAGTTATTTAGCAATACAGAGCAACTGTTGCCCTAACTTGTATCTCTGTTTTTTCTGCTTTCAGATTTTGGACCTGAACAGACTTTATTCCAATGATATCCATGCCATGGCAAAGAATTACGGAATTGAGTCAGCCCTGAGGGTGATTATAAAGGAAATAAAAGATGTATTTGCTGTATATGGTAGGATTTCTTTGGATTTTTAAAGATAGTCTTTAATACCATTAAGATGAGAAAATGCAGCCACATGCTTACAGTTACGGTTTTGCATGATCTTGTCATTTATGTGCATATTTTTAAGTTGCAGCTTTTATTGTTTTAATCATTATAGTGTCTTCTGTGAAGACCTTGTTAGTTAATTATTAGGTTTCTTTTAATCAGTAAAAAATATACTAGGTGAGGTTGAATTTATTCCCCCTTCACAGAGTTCTTCCGTTCTGGTGTATTTTTTGCAAGCTGGAAGGTCCAGACCAATTAATTATTAATGTCTGAGGAAGCCAACTGTTAGACTTGAACAATGGCCCTCAGCGTAGGATCAGTCTTGCCTCACTTTGCCTTTTTAATGATGGGAATCTAGGCTCCTGAGTTTTTATATCTTTCCTAAAATAGCTGCACTGCATTGTCTGAATGTTCTTCCCTGAGATAGATGATTCAGAGAGCCCAGCCTGGGAAGGCTGCATGACTTCATAGGCATGTTGAATTACTCTTCAGTGAGTGGAGGCTTGCTATGAATTAAACTATTGAAAAGAGGGAAGATTAATACACTGGGAATTTTAGCAAGCAGTTATATCAAACAGATTTGCCAGCTGGCAGCCCAGAATGGTCTGACCTTCAAGTTGTTCAAGAACTGCTCAGTAAATGTTGACAGAGCTGTTAATGGGCCCCCATTACACTGAGTCTACAAGTTTTATTTAGGAATAAGTGCATTTTTTTTTTTAGCCTAAACACGGTTTTCTGTGAATGCCTGATGTCATGCACAGAGGACATCAGAACGTTTCTGACTCTGGGGCCCAGCTAATGCAAGCCACCATGTGAGGGGTGAGAGCTCTGTCCAGCCCAGGTGGATGGATGTGTGATCCCCTTCTGTGTAAACAAGGATGGTGCAGACGTTTCCTGATTTTATGTAGAGAAACTCTGCTGCCTTACAGCATTCTTGACACTGCAGCTTCCCATTCTTTTCATTTGAATTTGGAGAGATAACTGTTTTGTATTAGAGTGAGGTCTGCCTCTCCTGGATATTTGAGGGGCGCAGTTATGCCAGAGACACACTGCCAGAAGAAAAGATGTTCTCCAAGCTGGTTGGATTCAAGGGGTTTGATTTAGACCTGATTTGTTTAAAAAGCCCCACACACTTAGCCCTTGAATGCTCTGATGATTGCTCTTTCTTGTGTTCTAAGGAATTGTGGTAGACCCTCGGCACCTTTCACTTGTGGCAGATTACATGTGTTTTGAAGGAATTTATAAACCACTGAGTCGTTTTGGAATTCAGTCCAACTCCTCCCCTCTGCAACAGATGACGTTTGAAACCAGCTACAAATTCTTGAAGGAAGCAACAATGATGGGTAAATGGTTTAGTTTGAGATCTCTTGCTGCAGCATTTCACATATGCTTGGTTTTTGTTGTAACTTTGCAGTATTTTGAGTAATGCATAATTGCATTAGAAAAAATGCCAGAGGTAGAAATTTTAATTAAGCCCTCGCCTAGGAAAATGTTCCAGATGTTTTTAGTAAAATTCTGTCAGCTTAAATAAAGCCAGCTCCCACATGTAATTTGTGGGGTCTGTGACTTCTTTCTTTAAGAATTATATAGGCATTTTTACAACAAACCTTAAGGTTGTTAAGATTTGTTACAGCAAAGCTTTATAACAGACTACTAAATCTGCCTTTTTCTGTCTCTACTATTAAAATTGTCTTCTCTGCTTTGTTTTTGTGCCTATGTTATAACTTCCATTTCTTTTCCAGCCTTGCTATTCAGCATTTTATTTTGAGAACAGACCTCCTGGCTGTTACTTTGATTTAGCACTTTATCTTTGCTTTTTTTCATCAAACACAAGACAAACGGTCAGACTCATTTGTCTAATGGTAGGTTTCTGGTGCCATTTGAGATTGCCGAGAGTATCCTTCTGTCCTTTAGTTGCCTCCCTGGAAGGTGTAAAGATCACATTGCTGTGGGGATCACTTAGGACACTTAGAACAGCACTAGCCATCTACATTTAAGGCCTTCTATCAAAAAAAATTGTGCTTTAAGTCTGTCATTTGACAGCTTCTGTGATCTCAGGCTTTGGATACTAATTACATCTCCCTTTTGCAAATAGACTTGGTTTCTGTCACTTGCCAGTCAGATGCTTGCTTTGCAGATGCTGCTGTGCTGTGTCCTTCCAGTTGCAAATGGGGAGAGCTCTCAACATGATCTCTTCAGCCCATCTTAAACTGCCTTGCACAGATGTCAGAGATACTTCTATCACTGAATTCCTTTTTGCTAATGCTGTTTTATACCTTTTATGGGAAGAAAGATTGGGTTTTAATTAATAGCGTTAGTTACAATTGACTTAATCTGAAAAGCATAAAAGGAAAGTGTAAATCCAGGGTGAAATTAAAGAGAAGGGGATGTTTCTCGCTCAGTTTCACTCTCTGGATTTATGCTGTATCACATACTGAAGTAGAAATTAAATCAGAGGAGGTTTTTGCTAAGTGAAATGTAATGTTTGGATAATAGTATGAATAAAGACATGCAGTGCATGCTGACAGAAGGGCAGGGTGGCTTGGCAGGAACTGCTCTGATTACAAGCAGAGGGAGTTAATGATTTCACCACGCTGGAAATCAGAGTCACGATGGGGATTGCAGCAGCTTGGATCTAATTTGCTTTAATGTAACTGGTAACTTGACTGTACAGTTCAAGAGACACTGCAAGGGTGCCTGGGGCTGATGTCCTGAGCAGCAAGAAGGAAAGGAGGTTTGTGAGGCCGTGCACAGCTGACGTGAGCGGGGCTGTCGGAGCACAGGCTGCTGAGCAGGGCTCCTGGTGCGGGGAGCAGACTGCATCAGCAGTGAGATCCCTTGGGCTGTTTGCTCAGAGAATGACTCTTTGTTAACATCACATGAGCAAACAGGGCAGTACGACTGTCCTGTTTAACTGTCTAACAAAGGGGCTTTTTTTTCTTCAGCTGACAAACATTTAGGAGCAGCTATTTAATTATCCAGCTGTGGCTGAGATCAGAGCAGTGAGCACATGCCATACACAGGGTTGTGTATGCTCCTGCCCCCACCCTCTGCATGATGGAAAGTTGAGTACATTTTGCTCAGTAGAATAAAGATAACCAAACTTAGCAAAAGTTTAACAATTTTATTTCCAATTTCCTACTGCTCTAATGATAAACTTGCAGCTTGCTGTAGTTAGGATGAATGAAAAACAGCCTGGATGCTTACAAAAACAGTGGAAGCAAAACAATTCCAGCCAGACATGTCATCGGGAGTGCTTCCAAATTTCTGTGACACTATTTCGCTACAGTGAGTAACCACAAAATCAAAGGAATTCATGGAATGTCTCTCCAGTGAAAAGTTCTCTTCATATCTAGCCAGAAGGATTTGAAATACACATCAAAAGGATTCACTCTAACAAAGGAAAAAGGCAGCAATGACAAGGGAATCTTTGGTTTTGCCTCATGTATTTTTTAGTGATCTGTTTAGTCTGCAGAATATGTTCACTGGAAGGTCAAATCTGTGTTCTCTTAGAATTCAGACTGGTTTGTCTTTCCATGTGGAATCGGGAGATATTAGTATGTGGCCTAATTATTTGCTTGGACCAAAGATTAGGATGAGTTAATAGTTGTTGTAGGAGGGGTAGGAAGAGTTCTGGACTCTTTACTCCCAGAAATCCCAATTCAGTGTGAACAGCAGGTGGCAGAACCTTTCTGAACCTGGTGGGGGCTAAACCAGACAGCTTCTTGCACATAAACCAAAATGGTTTCTTTTCAGCACTGACCTTTGGGAACCTCCTAATAGGATTTTGTTTGAATTCTGTTGCAGGTGCCCATGATGAGCTGCGATCCCCTTCGGCCTGCCTGGTGGTTGGAAAAGTTGTCAAAGGAGGGACTGGCTTGTTTGACCTCAAGCAGCCCCTGACATAGTGTTTGGGTGGTAACTTAGGGATTCTGATGGAAATGTTCATCATAAGAGCGGCATGTGCTCCGCAGCTACACAAGGGCATGTCCTGTGTCTCCAGACATCTTCCCTGTGCCAGTAGGTTTGTTAATCTGGATACCCAATCAGCCTTGAGTATTTAATGAGTATAGGAGCTGTCTTTTGAACCAAAGAAACAGTTATTTACTGTTCATCAATCTAAAAAATGAGGTTATTTGTTTACATAGAAAAGAATAAAATGCAGAAGTTGGCCTGAGTCTAGGGCTATGCAGCAGTTCTGGCAGGCAGAAGTGAAAGCAGAATCTGTTTATGCTGTCTGATTTTTGTGAGGCAGAATCCCATCACGCTGGGTAGTGCCAGTTGCCATGTGGACGAATTTCAGTGCTGGAAATAGCATTCCAGATTGGCAGGTGTTGGGCACCGCTGTGCTGAACCTTCAACACTGCATTGGAGCATCTGTGGCTCAAGGCATTTCCTCTTCTTTCACTGCACTTGGGTGCACTGCCATGACTTGTATAAGCTTTAGAGGATGCATTTTCCTATTCTGCTACTTCATTTATCAAGAATGATGTGTCTGTGACACAGTTGTTAAATTTCTTTTAGCCAAAGAGTGGAAAATTCAGAGTTTTCATGGTTTCTGTAGGCATTTTTCAATGCTCTTTTAACTTCTTTGGGTAGAACAGATCTCACACAGTGAGAGACTTGACTTTTGCTAAAGATTTATTTCTTAAATGCCAACATGAGCTGCTGTAGGAGTGACTACGCAAAAGACTCCTGTAAGAGATTATAAACTATTTTTGTTTAAATACTCTGTATCAAAGAGGATATTTAATAAAAGACATTGTACAGAAATATTCCGAATGCTCTTTTATGTGGTTATGCTACCAAGGGGAGTTCACTTTTGACTCTGATGGCTGTTAAAATCACGTGGCCCAGGGCTGTTTGCCACTCCTCAGAAATCAGCCTCGTTTATACATTTGATTTTAATCAGGATTTTAATCTGCACACAAGTAGTTAAAGCTCTTTGGAGTTTGCTCACTGCCATCTAGGTGAGTTTTCTAACAGATCTCAGTGCCTGATCATTCTCACTGGTAGCTCTGCACCAGTGCAAAAGTGCCAGAGCAGAGGAGGGCCACTTCCAGTAGGGCTGCACTGAAGGGGATCAGATCAGATAGGAGATGTTGATTTGGGATTGTGAAAGAGCCTCTGTGGAGCCTCTTGATTGACTCTCTTCTGCCTCAGCCCCTTAAAACTGTGTCACATGTCCTGCCAATTGCACTGAAGCTTAACAAATGCGTTAACTTAGCAGGTGTCCAGTTTCACTTTGCAAATCTCTGTCAAAGATTTCCTTGTGTCTTTCTCCGATCTTCGCACCTGCTTTGTAGTTGTCAAAAACATGTCATTCAGAAAAGAATCATGAGAGACTCAGCTGGGTACAGTGTGGCAAACAGATGGGTAAGAACAAACATTGTACAAAAAGGCTTCTACTTGTAGGTTACATCTGTACTAGTACAGACTGTTTGGTGAGAGAGATCCCCAAGAGGTGTTCACAGTCCTACAGTGAAGAGCATCTGTGTTGCATTTCCTGTCTGGAGATGTGGCATCCTTTGGTGCTCAAAAGAGTTTGATCTAAATAACTCATTCATTCAAGAAGGTGGTTAGTCAGTGCTGCTGCCAGGTTATTCTAACACGGATGATTTTTAACTAGAGCCATTTGGAAAATGGCTCATCAGGCTATGGCAGGATGATCCAGCTTTCCCTTTCAGTGTTGAGTTGCCTTTAAAATTTTGTCATAGGCTGTTACGAATAAGGCCTGGGGAGGTTGGCTTTCGCATCTGAATAAAAGGGTTAATTAGTGTAATTGTTATGTGGTGAACTTGTTATATGTTAATTGGTGTAATTATTATGTATTGATTGTTAAATGTCAATTGTTATATGTTGCCTGTTAATTGTTATAATTGGTTCTCATGATTCCTAGTTACATGGTTAACAGATTAATTCTATAGTAAGTTCATGATGGTGTTCAAACTGCTAATCAGTCCAGGTTTAACCAGGTTACTGTTAATTGTGTAATGGGGGGAAGGCGGGACCTCATAGTCCATGGCGTAACCCGACTTCAATAGCGGGGCGGGTACTCAGACCTTGAGAAGTATCAAGCAACCCCAGTGGACATTGGGAGAGCTAATCAGATGATCCGAGACATCAGCGAATCGACAGCGAGGCAGTCAAACGACCCTAGACATCAGCGAGCCAACCATTGTAGCCCTGGAGGGTGGGGAAAGGGGAGGCGCCGTGCCCGACCCGAGGGTATAAGGTGTGTCGTCTTGGGCAGCCACGCGTGCCTCCGACCGCGTCTGGCCCCGGTCAAGCACCCAGCGCTGCACCCCTTTGCTTTGTGCAAGGCAGACCGCCACTTTGGGTCTCTTATTGTCAGATTTGGTTAATTGTTTAAATTGGCTATTGTTGTTGAAAATAAAATCTTTTAAATTTTCTTTACGGTGAGCTTGTTCCTCACATAGGCCAGGATCCGAATCCTCATTCTGATTGTACTGAAAGAATTGGCACTGTAGGAAAGTCTCAAACACAATATCTTAGCTAGAAAAAGGAAGTAGGTGACTGTCCCTGTTCATGGACAAAAGTGATAGGGGAGAAACACGACCTCAGATGAGAGGCCATATCTCCAAGGCTGGAGAAGGGTATGTATTTTGGCATATAAATGGGCTTATTTTATACTGTGAAGGAGAGGCAGCTGAGGTAGCAATTGCTCTTAATCCCTGGTGTGAGCAGTTTGTCTTGGGGATCATCTAAACTGCCCTTTCTGAGAAGGGAATTCGGTTTGCTTAGAATTCGCATGTGTGCAGAAAACTGAGGTAGAGAAAAGTCCTGCTTCATGTGGTTAGAAAACTTTATTTTCACATTCCATGAACCTCTATGCATCTAGATCTTTTATATTAATGTGTCTGTCTTTCTCTGGCACTCATTGCTCTCATTGTACAGTGCTTTTTGAGGAAGTGTGAGCTACCTACCCTCAAACACAATGTGGTAAAAGGCTGCAGTAATGGGCGGTCTAGTGGAAGGTGTCCCTGCCCATGGCAAAGGGTTGGAATGACATGAGCTTCAAGGTTCCTTGCAACCCAAACCATTCTGTGGTTCACACTCACTTGCTGATGCAGATTTGTTACCTTTAAGACAAGGATAACAAATCTTTTCAGTCTGTTGGTAACAGTGAATCAACTTCTATTTGCATAGCAGTTGGAATGCAAGCTATGTTCAAGTTAAAGAAATCATCATAGAAGGCTTCTTTTTCTCAGTAAATGATAAAAAAATCCTAAATTGGGCAAGGAGAATGGATACGAATAGGAATTGGTTCTTCTTTCATCTCAAAAGCAAAGCTAAATATTAGAAGACGGAGCAGAAAAGTTTGTTTTCTCAGGTCACTGGTTCCCATGTTGCTATGCTTGTGTAGGTCAGTAACCAGGCAGTGGCCACAACACAGCTCCCAGAGATCTTTAATCACTCAGAGCCTTTCTGGATAAACCACTTGAAGCTTGCCAGTAAGTGCTGAAATCTGGAAGCAACCTCATCTGCTGAGGAATTTGGCAAGTGGGAGAGCATGTGGCACCTCAGGGATGCTTCCCACAAGGTCAGATTGTGGTGACCAGGCCGTGCTCCCGGACCTGGCTGGCGGCAGGCAGATGAAGCCAAACCGAAAATCTTTCTCTGGGATTTGGTCAGGTGGGGGAACTTGTGAGCATTGCCTATAAGGGCTGAGATCCAAAAAGCGTTTTGAAGGTTTTGGTGCTGAATGTGGCAGTCTTGATGATTGGGGTGGATGTGAAGGTGTGAAGATGACTGCTGTGGGGTGGGGGAGAATGGGCTCTGCCTCCCACAACTTCCTGCGTGGCAACTAGCTCCCTCAGCCAGAGGGCAACAGCAGGAACTTCGTGCCTCATCAGTCCCTGCTTTGCCTTGCTGTTTTATATAGCACGGATGATGCTTCACCCTGAAGACCCCTGAGTTTTGCTTTGTTTCGTGGATAATACAACTAAAAGAGAGCAAATGTGACTGATTTGACAGTGCACCCAGGGAAGAGGCAGTGACCCATGTCTGGTTGTGCCTGTGAGCCCAGGCAGTCACTGAGGACACAAGGAGCCCTGCTCTGGTCTCTGTGCAGTGCCCTGAGGGGCTTCAAAGCCCCCTCCTGAGTGCACTAACAACCAGTACAGGGAAAATTTCAATTTTCTTGCTCCAAAACTCCTTGCTGCTGCTGGAAATAACATGCTCTTCACAGGGACAAGGGCGGAAGGAGGTCAGCTCCATTCCCGGAGGAAGAGAGGGGAAGCTAGGGGCTTTCTTGGAAGACCAGAGAAACTTTTCTCCTTGTGTTTGTGCAGCCTCATCCAGAAGGGCAGAGAGAAATCCTGCCAATTGTTATAATTGGTTCTCATTATTAATTGCAATTAGTATTGCAATCTTTTCCAGGATTTAAGACATTTTCCTGTGATGAGAAAGACAGGAGTTGTAACTTCTCAGGGAAAAGAGGGTTGTGAAGCCCTGTGAGCACTGTTAACTCCCTGGTGAGACAACCACCCAGCTCCTTCAGCACTGCCTTTCTATATGAATTCTGATTTACAATACAATACAGGTTTGATGAGGCCTGAGGATGCTCCCAGTGGGAACTGCACACCAGTACTGTGATGTCCAGTCTTGGATGCTGAGCAGGAGGTCTATGGGCATGCAATGGGGTGCTCAGAGGGCTGTAGGGTGGGAAATGAAGGTACCTACAGAGCCCAGCTGGCCGCAGGGTCAAGGGGCAGCTAAGCAGTGTTTTTCAGAACGCAAAATTGATCAGGGAGGCATCATTAGAGCATCCTCCACGGAGGCCTGCACTGCTGAGCTGAGCTGTCAGCCAGAGCCATCCCCACAGTCTGTTCCTGCTCCTGTTACAGCGGGTGCCACACAGCCAGGATTAAGCAAGCTGCTCATTAATGATGTTTTACAGTTTCCTGGCTTAGATCCCTTGAAAGAGCTGACTGCCCAAACTGCCCTGGAAAAGTTCTAGGTCTGATCACAGAGATGGAGAGGATGTAGAGCTGTTCCTGTTTTCCTAGGTGCAGTGGTCCCTGCCAGCCTGGGGAAGATAAATGGTCCCCCTTGGTGGAGCTTCTTTGAGTCTGGTGGGGCTTGTGGCTTGGTCTGTAGTAACACTGCTAGTATTGTTTGGGTTTTGGAGCCCTGCCTGGCACTACAGACAGAATAACAAGTGATCAAGAAGTAACAGTGGAACAGTTATGCAAACTGCAATAAATACAGAGATACATTATTAATGAGACATTAAAACCAAAAGGGCAAGTAGAGCAAATCGTATGCTGGCAGCACAACAGCTCTGCAGAAAAATCCCAGGGCTGTCCCTTGAAAAAAAGAAATCAATGCTCTGTGAAACATTTCAATACAGGGTTCTCCTGCTTTCTGTTATACTGTACTTGTTCTGCCTGGGAGCCTGGGTTATTTCTGGAAGATGCAGAGTTTGAGATGCATTTTAGCCCCAGTAGCCTCCTGAGTGTAAAAAATGCTACAAACCAGGGCAGTGTCCTCAGCCTACCACAGAAATCAACTATGACTTAAGGGATCTTCTTTAATTTTGGGTTAAGCTACAGAACTGAACTTTACAGGAGTGGAAAGACAGCAGAGTCTGAATTACTGCTTTTGCAAAGCTCAGGCAGGAGTTTGAGGCTGAACCCAGACTGGTACCAAGTGAGGGGCAGCAGCAGGAAGGGCCCATTTCATCCCCTCTTTGCATAAACATCAGCACTGGGGACAAATTTATGTAATTTTACAGTAACTGAAGCTCAGGCAGAAGCTTTTGGCTTTGCCTCATGTTTTGGGGCTGGTCCAGAGCTCTGGGGAGGAAAGAGCTGCTGAAACAGCTCTTTTAAGGTGCTGATGTTTTTATATCTCTACTCACTATGCTGCAGATCTCCTCAGTTGTCTCTGGTACAGCCAGATCATGAAAAACTCATCTTCCTTCATCAGAGACCAAGATAATGCCCATCTATCTGCTCCAGCTGAACAGGCCAGCAGCAACTGGGTGACACAAAGCATGTGGTGGGAGCACAGACAGGATCTACCCCTTTACCTTCACCACAGGGCTCTCATTGACCCAACTCTTTGCCACCAAGTGGCTTCAGGTCTCTCTGTTGGCCCCTTGAAGCCAAGTCCTCTCCAGGCAGTGCTTTTACAGTCTCAGCGTTACCTTCCACTTACAGAGGTTTTGTAGGTGTAGCTTTGGCTTGCACAAACAGCTCTTACAGCTGAATCTCCAGCCAGATCAAACCTGTGTCCAGCTTAACTGCATTACCCCGCTGTGTACTTGGCACCCCAGTTTCCCAAGAGCCTCGTGGTGATCATCCTTTCCAGAAGCCCACGATGGAGTTACCACTCCTGTGGTTCATGTTGGCTTGTCCAAGTTGCTGGTGGGGCTGGTGCTCAGGGGAGGGGGAGTCTTGTGCCCTGTGCTGCTGCCAGGGAGGCTGGGGATGTGCATGGGTCACTGCTGCCTTCTCCTTGTGCTGCCCAAAAGCTTCCCCCTCTCTTATCAACACTGAAACCTGTCCCTCCCTTCCTTTGCATCAAATTCAAGGAACTGAAATTATTTTGGCTTGTTTGGGATTTTTTTTTTCTCTTTCCTGCCAACGTCTGTCACACCAAACTGTTTTCACACTAAGCTATTTAAGAGAATGAGTCTGCTCATTCATTTTGGGGATGAAATGGGAGACCTGCATGGAGAGTGAATGACCAATGGCACATCCACCCGGTCAGGCCATGGAGTGTGAAGCCAGGCTGGGATTCATCCATTGCAGCCAATCCCAACATTACAGCCTGGGTACAGGCTGTGACACAGGGGTCTATGTTTCCCAGGGCCTCTCTGATTGTGACTCTAAGTTGGCAGCTGGGCTTAATTCCACACAGTCCTACAAAGCCATGTGAGGCAAATATTTTATCCTCCTGGGATTCATGGGTATTTTTTAAAGGAAATGTTTAAAATGAATCATAGAATCATTTAGGTTGGAAAAGACCTCCAAGATCATTGACTGCAATCTTTGACCTTCTCTATTTTTTCTCAGCTTTAACTCATGACTCCTGTGGTGGTAACAGTCATGAATTTATGTCATGTGGTGTTGGGGAATTCTTTCAGAGTTTTAATTCCTTGAAAACATTTGGGATTTTTTTTTTTTTTGAAAGAATTTTCGTACTGTGATGGTTACCATTAAGGACTTCACTGTAAGAACTCAGATCATTAAAGGCAGAAAACAATGTAAACTCAAAAGATGTTACCTTTAAGAAATATTATGATATTGGGTAGCCTTAGAACATGAATATCTGGGATCATTAATAATAAAAAGAAGGAAATACCTCATTTAGTTGGTAGTAAAGACCTTGGAAGATTGAAAAGGACACAGGTGAATGAACAGAAGGAAAGAACTAATGATCTGAGTTTCTGATAAGCAAAACAGAAAACGTCTTTTCAATAGAAAGATGGAAATCCAGATACCATAGGCCTTTAAAACACAAAAGATCAAACCATCAAGTGGGTTTGTAGCCATGGGTATACCAGAGCTAAACTGTGTCTTGAGCCACTTTAGTGGCCAACAACCTCCTGCTGACAGTTTTGACAAAGAGGTTTTGCCACCCATTGCCTTCCCAAGCCACCCCACCCTGTCCACCACTCTTCTGGCCTGGTGGGAGCTGCCAGGATGGTGCCTTTCCCAGGTAAGGATTACTTTTTTTCCTGCTTGGAAAATCTGCTGCTATAGATGTGAATGGCAAATGCTGGCCCAGCCTCGAGAGTCGAGCTCTGGAGACACCATCGTGATGAAGAAGGTCAATGTCTACCCTCTCCAACTCCCCTGCACTTGCGGGGTGGGCCTGGGTCCACTCAGCCCTCAGAAGGTCAAGGCCAGGCCTTTGTACTCAGCATGAGGTGGGAGAGTTAATTGTTACTTGCTAGAACAAAATGCCAGACCCTGAGGTGAGGTTTTACTGTCTGGAATAAATCAATACATAGAATTTACTTTGGTAACATCAGAGAGGGCTGGTAGTCAGCACAGCTCTGCAGTGTTCTCCATAGCATTGGCCAGAGAGGGGACAGCAAAGGCTGGAGGACCCCAACTGAGACATCCGGAATTCCCAATGACCCTCAGTCCTGGTAGCTCTGTGCCTTCTTTAGTGTCCCCCTTGAAACATTCCTGGCTGCATCCCCATCCTTCCCACCACCTCTCAGCACGTTACCCATGACCCAGGCATCACCCTCAATGGTGCCTGTCTCCCTTTTCTGGGCCGTGAGTCAACATGTGCTGAGGGTATCACGGATGTGCAGCTGATTCACCTGCTGCTGATTTGGCCCTTGCTGCTTTTCATGAATTAAAACCCAAACACCAGGTCTTTCCACCTCTTCGTCAGAGCTGTCTGCAATCACCTCCTAGGCCTAAAATGTGCCAGGGCTGGGGACAGGAAAGGGCTTGCAGAGGCTGTTTTTGAAAACAAATCAGGCTTCAAAAAAAAAAAGGAAAGATGTGATGAGGATTTGATACGGGCTTAATACAGGGCTTAAATGCCAGTGCTGAGTTACGGCACGGCATGGGTGATGCTCAGCAGGGAGGAGGAAGGGGAAGCTGAAAGGCAGGAGAGTACCTTTAGAGAGGGCTCTCTGCTCCCACTTCCTCACTGCTAGTCTGGATCCTGATACAAGCAGCTGTGCTAACTTTTGTACTTAAAATATATATATTAGTTATTTATACATATATATGTATATTATTCAAGAATATTCTTTCAGTTATGCCTCTGTCAGGATTTCACCCTGCTAAACCCAGCTGCAGTGAGCAGGGGATTGATCAGACCCAGCCCAAACTCACCACCTTGCTTTGCAAGCAGCGTGTGCCAAGTGAGTAGAGCAAAGGGCAGGAGGGCACCTTCTGCTGCTTCTCCTCTTCCCCTCTGTGGAGGTGTGTGCAGGACAGCAATGCCCCAGTGCTGCTCACACCCTCACAGTGGCCATGAGATATCTCCATGTGTGGCAGGCTTCCTTGGAGAGGGGCTGCACAGTTTTAAATTAAATTTACCTACTCCTTCCCAGCACAGCTCATGAAAAAGAATCCCAGAATCACGGAATGATTTGGGTTGGAAGGGACCCTTAAAAGTTACCTAGTCCAAACCCCCACAATGAGCAGGGACATTCTCAACTAGATCAGGTTGCTCAGAGCCCTGTCCAACCTGGCCTTGAATGTTTCCAGGGATGGGCATCCATCACCTTTCTTGGCAACCTGTGCCAAGGTTTTACCACCTTCATTGTAAAAAACCTTCTTTTAGTTTAAAACTGTTACCATTACCCCTTGTCCTATCAATGGGGATACTGCTAGTAGCTAACATACAATTAAATATTGTCTGCAAAGCTGACAACAAATTACAAATGAGCAGACAGAATTTGGAGCTCTTCTCACTTCTCAGGAGCAGTCCCTAATTGCACAGATTTAGCACTTTCCTTCCCCTTCCTATTCCAGCCTGTTTACTTGTTCTCCATCAAGCTGTGCTCCCATGCTTTGCTCCAGGCAGCAGGTAGGAGAGATAGGAAGCAGTTAAGAATTTCTCCAGGGACACTTTATGGTTGGACTCTGCCAGGTGCCAGCTCTGAAACATCAGGCAGTTTGCACTCAGGCTTAGGAATATAGTGAGGACAACGATGGGCTATTTGTACTGCACTGTGCTATTTTTAAAAGGTCTGTCTCAGCTGAGATACAAACTCTTTTTCCATACGGCTGTTAGAAGAGACACGTTGCCTTCTCATGGATCCTTCCTCTTTTTAAAATTAATTATTTTTAAATTCTCGATGTGGTCCTTTTTTGTTAGCAGAAGCATAACAGGTTATCTCCAAACTATGGTCTGGTTGTATGTATGTGTATATATATATGTATGTCAATATACGTATTTTTTGATGCATCACTACAACTTTTCATGAAAGATTGAGATGCAAATAATATTCCTGAGGAAATAAGAATACAAGCATTGGACCCAGCAATCCAGTGTTAAACAAACTGTGCAGCTCTCAGCATGCATACAATTATGCATATAAATACAAATAAATAAATGACTTCCCAGTAATGAAGAAGTTAATCATAGTGATTTCTTTGCAGAGCAATAACTATTCATGCAAACAATCCCCTTGAACTTTGTGTGAACACCTGCCAGCTCAATTGCTTTGACACTATGTGCCACAAGACAGTTTATTCATGGTGCCTTTGCAAGGCTGGGAATGAGCAGTTGTGAAGCACCTGAGACTGATGTCCTCATGGCACTGCACATGTGGTTGTCTTTAAATCCAGTTTGACTAAGGGGCAAAGGAGGAATGTCCTTGGAGATACTAATGCTGTGGCTTTTCTGGCTCTGCTAAGGACGGAAAACCAGAGCTTTGCATTGGAAAAGACACATCTGAGTGATGGAAAGCTGTGGAAAATGTGATTTATTATGAGGTTTAAATGTTGCAGCTGGGAAGTTTGGCTGGGTGTGGAGAACAAGTTGATCCAACCACCAAGAGAGGAGAGATAAAAATCACACAGAGTATTTTTTCCAAACACTTATTCGGCTGAGAATTCAAAGTTCTCACAGTTCCACCACAGTTCTGGGTTAAACAAATTAATTATTGACTATCTGTAAGGAAAGGCTCCTTCTCCAGTGTATCTGCATTCAGTGGAGAAACATACATCTGAAAAAATCATGCAAAATTTGACCTGGGAAATTCTGTCTTCCCTCTCCAGTTCCAGATTTGATATGAAATGCCCAGCCAGAGGCAGATGGGTGCACCACGGCAGCAACCTCTCACTTCCCCTGCAGCTTATTCATCCTTTGGCCCAAGTGTCAGGTGAATGATTTCTTGAATTCCCATTCCTTTCCCACACAGACTCTTTACCAGCTGCTGAGCACACGGAACTCGATCCTTGCCCTTTGAGCATCCTCCACCCCAGCAGCAGCACCGGGGCTCTCACCCAGGCACTCCAGGCTTTGCCTTTGGAGGACATTGGCAGGAAACAGCTTTAGCCACATAAAAGGAAACCATTTCACACCCAGCAACCATTAAACCAAGGAAATCTTTGCCACAAGATATGTCAGTGATGAGAAGTCTAAAGGGGTTTAAGAAGATATTAGGCCAGTTCATAGAGGGCAGGGCCCTCAGGTGCTCTGGGTCCCACAGGCCTGGTCACAGCCTCTGCTTCAGGAAATCCTTCCATCACTTATTGCCAGGGTCTGTGAAATAATAACAGAGAAAAGATCACCCTCTTCCTGGCCTGTTTTTTAGTAGCGCTGTTGGAAAGTTATACTGGGCTATGAACATTTTTGACTAGACCCAGTGTAGGTATTTTTCTGGGGTTGCCAGATGAAACCCCTGTGCCTGAGCCTGTTGCGTGTGGTATTTGAAGCCGTGGTGAGGAGACATCAGGCTGATTTTGTAGTGGTGTTTTACAACTGTTTGACACTGGCACAGGTAACTGGTTCAGGGCAATACCAACTCACCCAACACACAACAACAAGGGTTTCCATTTTATAACACTGCTCATCTGCACTACAGTGGTGTCAGGGAGCTGCTCCTTGCGCAGTCCCTGCACCTTGCACCACCACAAAAACCCAAAACATTTTAAGTCAAGAAGTTGTTTCAATATTTTCTTTATCTTTTTTTAGTCTTTGGCCATTGATGCTGACAGTGTTGAAACACAAGGAACTGTATCTTTGCTCAGTGGTTTTGCTCCCCAAATTGCTACAGCTCTGGGGGGAGGTGAGCTTTCAGAAGGATGTCTCTGTGCTGTGTTGCACTGCCTTGGTCTCCCTTTCTGATTCTGGGGAACACGACCACGTTACAGACCCTTGTAGCCAACCATGGTGTTTTCCTGGTTTTCTGAGCCTGCCTCTTGATGACCACTCTGAGTTTGCCTTGACCCAGGGTTCAGTGCAGCCTGTTGTTTCACTGACTTCCTTGTCTAGACTGCTGGGTTGGGACACAAGAGCCCCAGAGTTTCTGAGAGTGGTCCTCACAGCTTCTCTTTTCCATCACCTTCATCTCCTTTCTGGCAGGTTTAGCTACTCAGAAATGCCATTGCCATAGTCAGTCCTGGCTTGAGGCAGGAGGTGGAACAAATGGTCTCTCTCTTTCCTTCAGTCTGAACTACTACCCTTCCTATTTAGGTTTCGTGGTTGGGGTGCTGGATTATCCCTTCCAGTGGAGAGCTAAATTTAGAGTAAGCACTATGTGATGGTCCTCCCTGCCTCTGGATCCACCAGCATCCAGTCCAATGCTGGGGTGGAGCAGGTGATTCTCGCAGTGCTTTCCTCTACGTCTCCTTCTTAAAGGCCATAAGACTGCTTTTGGCTTCAGGTCTGACCCTCACCAACTGACTGTGCCATCAGGCTGTTGGCAATAAAACTGTGTACAAAGCAGAGTGGTTCTTACTTCAACAAGTGTCCCGGTGGAGCCAGGTGAGGGCTGTGCAGAGTTACAGGCTAGTGCTAAGGCTGCTGACTGTGGCTGCTGGCAACACCCCCAGCAAGCCTCCCCTCAGAAACAAGGAGACCAAACCCAGCCAGGCTGGGGTCTAAGGCAGCATGGTGGGAAAAGCTGTTTTCAAATTCAGCTCATTAAACCCCCAGCACACATGTATGCTCCAGCACAGGTGGGCTTAACAAACCCATAAATTTAGACCATCTGACATGTGGCCATAAAAAATGATGAATTGATGACTGAATGAATTATTTTGCTCTTTCATCCTATCTAGACTCTGATCTACATTAACTAAACCAGTTGGTGCAACTTTTTAAAATTGATTTTAAATTGACCTAATTAACGCAGTAAGAGTACATAATGGAGAAGTTCTTAACCCAATTTAACCCTTCCTTAAATCAATTATACTAGAATTCAGTAATTTGCAGGCAGAAGCTAAAACAACTTAAGAAAGAGTTGGGACAGGTTAAGAACCCTTGTAGTGCAGGTACACTGAAGACCTCAGAGGAATGGGGAACACACTGGTGCAAAGTATCCATGGCTATAGCTGCAAATACCACCTGAGCTTCCCATCTGAGTTAGTCTGGATTCAGCTCACTCCATCTCTCCTGCTGCTCTTTCTTTACTATTAAAGCGGTGTTTAGCACTTTAATGAAGGGCTTGCTTTTATTTTCTCCCTGAAAGAAGGAGTGAATGTATGTCAACTTTTTATCATTTTAAGCAATGCTGCCATCCCTGACTAGTAATTGGTGTTGTTAAAGATAATCAGCAAAGTCAAAATTATAATCACATGGCAATGAGTGGGCTGTATGGGTGAGTGCTCTCCAAACCACTAAGATTTCATTAATTAGGGTTTAATAAGTACATTTGCTGAGGGATGGATCTGAGTTACAGAAGATTAGGTTGGAGGGATGGGGAAATCCTTGCCATGTTGCTCTACCCCTCTGGAAGTGGCAACTCAATCACTCATCACCTCCTGGTTCCTTTGATGAACTGAATTATCCTCCAACTGGTCCATAATGGCACCATTTCCAGTTTCTTCCTGGCCTCTTTCCAGCCAAGTATCAACTCTCTCTTCCAGAAATCATGAAGCTAAACATAAACCCAAATGAGAGGGAGAAGTGGAAAAGCAAGCAAGAATTTACTAAGAAGCCAAGTATGTGGAGATAAAGCCCCAGGAGAAATAGAAGCAGGCGATGAGTGAGGAGAAGATGGGAACAGGCACTGGGCCACTCCATACAGACACCAAACAGACAAGCATCTGCTACTGCTCTGGGCAGGAAAGCACCTGGGCAGAAACCACAGCCAGCACAAGCCTGCAGACCATGCCCATGGTGTGGAACCAGTGGTATGGCAGACAGAGCATCGCCAGGTGCAGAGAGGAAACCTCATTCTTGTGAAACCACGGGGGAAGAAGTCACCTGGGAGACACCATTGAGGGAGGATAAGAGTCAGCAGAGCCTTTTACAGACCCAGCAATGCTGGGGGGATGAGAGCATGTGTCTGCGTGGTTATCAGAAGCAGTGCCAGGTCATTGTGCAGTCAGTTGAACAAGGTCCTGCTACAGAGAAAACAGGTTCTGGTGAAGCATTTTTGTTCATGAACAGAGGGAACTGAGGGACAAGGAGTCACTCTGCTGCTGTGATAGTCCCAGAAATGCTTCCTGGGAAATGGGGATTTAAGGAGCAAGGTGGTCGCTGTACGTCTGGTTGCTCAGTACACCTGGCTGACAGCCAAAGCGTGAAATGAGAAAGTGAACGCTTTCTGCTTCACCTCCGTGCTGCGTCCATTGTAGAGCATGACACGCCAAGCAGGCTGAAGGCCCACAGAAGGCATGCCCAGGAAGCTGCTGGAAGCGGGGCCAGACGTGTGTGGTGGTCTGTGCAGAGCAGCGCCAGGTGCACTGTACAGGCTGGGAAGCCGCGTGATTAATGCAGGAGACACACACATGGCAGTAAAACCAGAGGGATGTTGCCAAGCTGTGAGGAGAAAGTAAATCACATCAGGAAGGTGAGATTTTTTGTTCCAGTTGTATACTGGAATCTCCTCATACATTCTTCCAGTGCCTGCAGAGACAAAAAGTAGCTGTAGATGAGTCAAAATTAAACATCAGAGAACCGCATGTGCCCTACCTGGCAAGTCTGAACAAAGTAAACGCTATCCTTAATGATAAAGACAAGGCTTATTCCTGAATTATTTTTATTTCCATAGAAGTCACAATAACTACTGGGGGATAATTGTATTTCACAAAGAGCACCGCTGACCCTAGGGATGCCACATCTTGCCCTCAAAATGGGAAACAGAGAAGGATCTGACCATCTGTATGCAGAACATCAGGTAAAAGCAAGTGGAAAACAATGATGTGATTGTTGGTATTAGATGACAAACCAGTCTCCCTTGTTGTTGCAAATATTTTTGGCAGTGTCATTTTAAGCAGACAGCCAGAGGAGCAAGGCACTAGTTTGTCTCAATTTGCTACAGGATGGCTGGAGAAATGTCACTTAAAGGGACATGTGCAATACCATTTTTAGTGTGTTACTGATGATAAAGGGTCATAAAATTTTTAAGGTTTTTTTTTTCCTAGATGACCTTTGTTTAATGAAAAACAATGGCAGATTTACTCAAAACAAATTGTAGTCATTAGAAGTTAAAAAGAAAATGGAGTTGTTGCTCTCAGGTGCTAAAGCAAGACCTATACGAACAGCCATCATCTTTACCCAGCCCTTCTGGGAGGTTATGAAGCTGATGCTGAGAAGTTTTCATGGTCTGAGACTTCTGTGACTTTATTGCAAGTTCTCTTTGTCCCAGCTTCATCCTCAGTGAAGGATGGGATGACACAAGCAATGCCAAACCGCGATATTTGCAAAGTCAGGAAGCACCAAGGGTGCTTACATTGAATTAGATTATATCTTCACCAGACCTTTTATAAGAGTTTCTGCTGTATTAAAACTCCACTTTTTTTTGGTAGGGATAAGAAAAGACGGCTGGTAAGTAAACTGAGCTCTATCTTCTTACCATTAATGAAATAGTAGCAATACTGATTGATAAGAAAGCCAAATACCTCATTTTCCAAGAGAGTTATCCACCTTACTCTTCATATCTTTCACCAGAAGCAAGAAACATCTTCCCCACCACAGGGTAAGTGATCAGAAGTATATAGATATGAATATAATTACTAAAGAATACAATTACTTTATCAGTGACATTTATAACTCTAATCTGATTTAAATAACCGTATTCTATGGAACTTCTGTGTGGTTTGCAAACCAGTGACTCCCTATGAACTCAGATTAATTTTTACATCTCTGCTTGCTGCTGAAGAAAAGCTGTGATGAGGTGACTCACTGCCACACTCATGCATGAGCCATCTGAAACATCACATTTTTTCATCTCCAGTTCTCCAGATCCCCGTTCCTGTAATGACTAATTAAATGAGCTTTTTTTTTTTAGTTTTCTTTTCCACTCTAGTCTTTTAATACTGTTCAACCTTGCTCAAGGCTGAAGACAAGGTCTGTGTATCTGTTTGCCTGACCTTGTTTATCTGAAATTTGATGCTTGTTTCTCCTGAGGTTCACCTGACCCAGACTCCAGACCTCCCACAGTGATGTGGATATTTGAGCCAGGCTCTGGGCTTCCTTCAGCAGCAGCCAAGAGGAATAGGCATGTTTAAGGTAGGATTGATTCTCCTTCATGTAGCAAAATCTGCAGCAGGGTGTTAAGATCCAACATTATTATTAGGATCCCCACAATCATATGTGATTCCATCAAACATCTCCTAAAATCAAGGGGGACATTTGCAATGAATTTTATAATGTCTTTTCATTACTGGCTATGGTAGACACGTTTGTCCACAAAACCACAGCGAGTGCAGTCTTCTGGGGGACAATACTCCAGCAAATGCTCTGGGAGAGTGTCCCACCAATATTTCACTCAAAATAAGTCACAGAAAACATCTTTTCATTTAAAGACTGAGCCTGGCCCCTATGGCTGCAGCGGTGGTGAATGTCCATAGTGCTTACTGTTTGCTGTGGAACAGAAAATTAGGATAATAAGCAATTCTGGATTTCCCCCGAAGCCACTTCACCCTTGTGCTTGTTAATGCATTGCTTTCTCTCTAATGCTTTAAAACTAGTAAACTTCAGAACAGTAAGTATTTCATAGTCACATAAGTGCAGTTCCATTTGTGGAGGGAAATAAGCTACAATGATGTCAGGATGTTTATACTAAAATATTTGTGGCTTTTCCTGGTAGGATGCCTCTGCGAAAGAAAACCTCATGCAAACAGAAAAGTTCATACCCTAATTAAAGCAGTGATAATCTTTACAAGGGATTACAACACTAAAGGCCAGGCTGACATCCCCAAAGTCCTACTGACAAAGCTTGCTGCCTGTTGCCTTGCTTTCAGCTGTGCCAGAAAACTTCCTGACAAATGAACTGGAAGCACTTTCAGAGGCAGAACTGCAGTGTCATTCAGCTGCTCCGGTGCCTGTTGCACTGTGATACCAGCACCAGCACAGCAATGCTGCCATGCCTTAGCTCTTCTCTGCTTGAAGTGTTAAACACCACCCTAGGCCTACAAAGGGAATTCTTTATAAAAACTAACTTTAGGGCTAACAAAGGACTCACTGGTCTCTAACCAGGGAAAGAAAAAAGTCTGTAAAAGGGCATTTAAGCAACCAGTATCTCTTCTGCATTAATACCTCCCACACATTTTACAAAGACTTCTCTTTCTGCTACCATTCTCAGCAAACAGATTCCTGGCCAGTTAAAGTCTCAGCTCAAAATAAAAAAGGCTTGGGTTGACCTCAGGTTGCATCCCAGAGAAGGAAATGTCTTGGCTCAGCTCAGATTGCCACGGAAGGAAGTGCTGTGGGCAGCGTCAGAGAGATGGGAATTGCTGTTTGGACAGAAGGGATAAAGGGCAAAAAGGGAATATAGCAGGGAAACGGCAATGTTGGTGGATGGGATGATACTGCAGCACTGCTGGGGGGGAAAGGAAAAGCCAGGAAAAGCCCTGGTCCCTCTCTCACACTTGGTGCTGCGATGCAGGGCAGGGATGGGCAGCCCTTGGAGACTCTGTGACATCTTCTTCTATCTGCAAGGCAGACAGCTCTCAGCAAAGCAAGGCAATGTGAACTGCTGCCACATTCACCTGCTCCAGAGTACATCAGTCCATCCTAAGTATTCCCCATGTTCCTGTAGAACTGGTGTCCTGTAGTTGTCAGCTCATGGAGATCATGTGTGTTACTATGGAAGGCTTAAAAATAATATTCGAGCAAGGTGAATGACAGCTTTTTTTTTTAAACAAACAATGCAAAAACAACAAAATGTGTCTCTGCTTGTGTTTTAAAACACAACGTGCTTCCCACAAATTATTTTGATGGTTTCTCACTCAGCCCATCCTTGAAGGCAAAGACTAAACCTGCAGTATTTTCTCTTGGTCTGGCCACAGAGCTGTATTTGTGCTGCTGCTGCACTGAGGCAGCATCTAAATGCCCAGGACCTCACAGCCTTTAGCCACGACCTCTCAGAAACAAACTTTGCAGCAGAGAGTGTTCAGAAACAACATACATTCCAAAGATATTATTTTTTTTTTAACAGAAATAAAAACAAAAGGGAAACAAAAATAGAAAGAATAGACAATGCAAATTTAAGTCAAAGCAAAAACATACAGACGGAACATCCAACAAAAATAGAATAGACAATGCAAATTTAAGTCAAAGCAAAAACATACAGACGGAACATCCAAAGCATGGAGAAGGTCCAAAGATGCCTCCAAGCAATCCTGAAACTGGGTTTTCAGGTGACATGCTTCTGCAGGAAGAATTCTTCATAAATCTATTACAGCATCCAAACCACATAAGTCTGCTTCTCCATCTGAAATGCCACATCTTAAGCAAGTCGTTTAGCAGCAGTGGGAAGGGTAAGACTGGCATGTGTTGGCTCAAGGCACTTGGTTTTGAACTGGCTCACCAGCCTAGCTGGCAAATAACACTTCTCTCGGCTTTCAGTGCTGATTTATCCTGGTGCAGGCACAACTCTGGCACAACTTCAGTGCTATTAGCGAGTGAACATGATTTAACATTTGTGCATTTCTAGGAAGAGCAGTTTCATTTCTGCTCTCAGGATAAGACATCTTCCACGTGCAGAAGTGTTGGTGGTCTTACCACAGTGGAGAGGACGGCAGGTGAGTCCACCCTCTGAAGGGGGATCCTAGGAGCACTGCTGAGCCCCCGACTCTAAATGCACACCTTGCCTTCCACATCTGTATTGTTAGGGCAAGACACGGGCACCCACAGGTCCTTGCTGTAACATCTCTCCAGATCTACAGAGAAAAAGTGGAAGGAATATCTTTTCCCAGAGCTGTTGAACCAAAATAATCTGATTTAACAACGAATTGGAGTGGCCTGTCTTGATGAATATTGCTCAAAAGCAAACCTGAGCCTGAGAATGGGGGAAAAGAAATAAATAAAGAAGAAGATGGTTTGGACCTCCGCAGAAGATGATCTGGTCATGCGTGATCTACACATCTGACCATATGATGGCAGACAGGTGGGTCCCAGACCACGCTGCCCTTGCTGGGCTTGGCATAGGTGGGGGAATGGAGACATTCTCTGGGGCAAATCTTTGAGAAAATAACCTTGCTTCTGGAGAAGAGGGGTCATTTAGGGGATTTTTATGGCTGGTATATGAGATGTGCCCAATGCTGCACCAATAACCCCATACTCTCAGAGCATGTGTCCTTCCCCTCTGGACACCAGAGTGCAGCCTCACATCTCCACAGTATGAATAGGAGTGTTCTGATCTGTCCCTCACACAGTCTCCATTTTGCCTGTTCTTTTTCAAGCCTTTTAATTGTTTTGTCCTGCTCTGATTCCTATTATGGCACAGCAAAACTGTGTGCTGTGCAGAGCATGCTTTATTTAATTTGTTATGCAGTTCAAAGAAGTAAAAGAAACTCTTCCATAACAGATCCTCAGCAGATCCTGAAAACCCTGCATAAACTCTTGACACGACCAGGCACTATTTATTCACAACATAATACAAAGCAGAACCCTGTCTGCCTGTGGCACATTGTCAAAATACATTCTTCACGCTTTCTGCAGCTGAGAAAAGCCTTGATGGGTTCTGGTAATTGCTCTTGCATCTGTCAGGCAATGCTAAATTTGCTCTTTCCTCCTCCTCATTACTCCTTTGGGCTTACAGAATGCAGAGAAAATGCAACACATGTCCACAGAAAGAAACATGTTTGGGTGTGTTCGGTTGGTTGGAGGTCAATGGTCACCCTTCAGTGTCTCACATAAGCAAAAATCCGCCTCTTCCCAAAGCAAAGACACAGACTTTGATCTCAGGACACCTTCTGGAACCTGCCCTGCAGATATACCTGCAGTTCAGCAGTTGTAGCATTGCTGCCCAGTTACGCATTACATATGTTATGCCCAGACAGAGTTAACTTAGGACTTTATGTTAGGTAAAAACACTTTTGAGAGAGTATACACTAATGCAATCAATAGCATGCACATCTGCTCAATTTTCCAGATCTTATCACTGCCTGAAAGAAGCCCTTCCAGCTGTGAAGCAGAGCTAATAAAGCACTTTCCTCTTCTACAACAGCTTTACATCCACATCAGCATGACAGTGTTTGTGCAGGGCAGCTGTAGCCTCAGTGCAGTTCTCTATTTTATCACTTCACTGTGGCAGCTCAGCCTTACCCACAGCAAGCTGACATTCTGCTGCTCACACTAAAGAAGTATCTTTTGCCACTGGCTCATCTGGAATACAGCTCAGGCAGCAGGAGTGCTCTTGGAGGCTGCCAAGAGGAAGGGACAGGAAGCTTCCTTCAATCACGGCCTTGTTAGACTCTTCACTGTTCCCATCACTGCAGATCTGGTTTACCTCAAGCAAAGCAGCTGTGAAGATTACAGTGACGGTTTTCGCACCAGTGCTTTTTAGCCATTCACAGCAGGCTGAATCAGTGAAAACACTGGTTCTGCTTTGCAAAGTTGGTACCCCAGATTGGCTGTATTTTGTGTGTCTGAGCACGGGCATGAATGAACACAGGCTTGCCATGACTCCGCCACAAGATACTAACCTATGACATTTAAATGTACACAAGAAAGGGTGAAGGTGAAAGTAAGGGATTGCTTGAGAGATCTGATTGGAGCCCTCCAATACCTGTGAGGAGGTCATCGAAAAGGAGGCTCCTCTTGGGGTCCATGGTGGGAGGATGAAGAAACAATGGGCATCAGTTGAAACACAAGAGATTCAGATCGGATATAAGAAAAAACTTTTTTGCTGGGACAACACTCAAGCAGTGGGATAGCTTGCCCAGGAAGGTTGTGCAAACTTCACCCTTGGAGATTCTCAAGTCCCAGATGGATAAGATCTTGAGTAACTTGGTCTGACCTCAGAGCCAACCCTGCTTTAAAGGAGATTGGAGAAGAGACCTCCTGAAATCCATTCTAACCCAAATTACCATATGATTCTAATGTGTGTCATTTATCTGCAGAGTAGCTTATCTAAAAAACGGTAAACAAGGTGCCTTGAAAGTTTGCTTAACTGATAAAGAATGGCACAAAACAGAGTGTGGTCTGTGGTCTGTACATACTTCCTATTCAACAATCCTTTTTTTAGCTCCCTGCTTCATATAAACCAAGTTACAGAGGATGAACTAAGCAAACAGGGTGGCCAAAACCACAGTGTTGAAATTTAAACCAGCAGACGATAAGTGCTTACACTTCACTCTGAAGAATGCTTTGCCTAAACCAAATTCAGGAACAAACTGATGAACAGTATCAGTGATTTTTATTACATTTTAAAGGTAACTGCTACAGAAATTGCACAGGAATTAGTAATGTTCTAGAACAAGAAAGCTACAATTCACTTAAATACAAAAGAAAGCTTGCTAAACAAATCTACAGATGGTTCCTTTTACTTGATGTTTTAGATTGATTCTGTTTTCTATTTCAATTTGGACATTTCCAGGAAGGGCTGGGACAAGGGAGAAAGAAGGAGAAGAAAGAAGCTAGAAAAGTCTTTTTGGCTCGGGCTGCTATGATCGTATTTAATATTTCTGGAAGTGGCAGACCACAGTCTTGTGGCCTCAGTACACTCCCTGGCCAGCTAAGCCACAGAGGAGGAGCTGTGACAACCTTCCAAAGCTCTTTGTCAGAGCAGGCTGGATGTTTCTCTCCTCAAGACTGCTTCACTCCATGTGCTCCTCTCTTAGATTTCTTAGAAAAACTCTTAGACATCTACAGTATCATAAAAAGATTTAAGGTTATACTTGCTCTCTATTACTAATGCTTTGTGGCATTAGGTAATTGCTTAACTGAGCATTTAGAAAAGCATTACTATATTTTTCTCTGCAGATGCATTATTAATATATACATTACAATCTCTGCTATTAACGCTTTGTACAATTATTAATAGACTTAAAACACTGTGAACTGCATGAAAATATTTTCTGCTGGGAAAAAGAAACGCAAAAGGACGTAAATCATAGCTAGTCTACCATCATTATAAATTAAATATTTGTATTGATACTTCTTCACTCCAACAGTCCTAAGCCTGTCTGCACCAGTTGAAATGGGAAGTATGAATATTTCTATTCTGTTTCACATTCATTCACTAACCCAACTTAGATGGTTGAAGAATAACAAACTGCTTTGCATTCACCCCTTTGGACCACTGACTTCTCCACCATACAATGTATTGCTTTTCTCCAGAGCAGCACACTACCTATAACACCACTCCTTCCATGTAGGTTGTATTTAGGATTGCGCTGACAACTTGCATTCTCCCAGAAATGAGAAAGGCACTATAACTACAAGTGTTAATTTGTTTTTAATGATTCTGGGATGAACACATTAAAGATTTTAATGAGATTTTTTTTCTCAAAATAGTAGGCAGTGCCAAAAATCCATGTGGGCTTAAATGTAGTACCAAAAGCAGTGAATACAGTGAAAGGCA
The DNA here is from genome assembly GCA_013397775.1 of Eulacestoma nigropectus. Taxonomy (NCBI): domain Eukaryota; kingdom Metazoa; phylum Chordata; class Aves; order Passeriformes; genus Eulacestoma; species Eulacestoma nigropectus. The sequence goes on along the minus strand of VZTE01003716.1, from coordinate 674,929 downwards.
AAATAAAAAGGAGGTGCAGAAACCCTCCACAATTACTTAATGACCAGAAACAGTTCGGGGAGATTATAACAGCTGCATGATCTGGGGTTGGGAGGTAAAAATAATCCAAAATCTATAGAAACTGATATTGGGTTGGCTGAAAGTTCCACCCAGCCCAGCAGTTTCTGACAGAGGTGGATAAGATGTGAGTAGGAAGACAGAAAGAACAGGGCAAACACATCATGTACTTCCCCAAAATGTCCTTCCAGCTTCAGCAACTTACAAGTCAGGAACTTGCTGAGTTAGATCAAGACTCTTTGATGATTCTCCAGCTGCTTTTTAAGCCCATGCAAAGTTTTGGTACCCACTATATCCTGAAGCAAAGACTTCTGGCTTAACTATAGACTGAATGAAGCATTATCTTCTCTTGTTTGTTTTGAACCCTCCAAGTTCTACTTTAATTTGCTGTAAGTCAGTTCCCATGTCTGGTAAGTCAGTGAACAGTCTGGATTTCTGGTCCTTATTTGGATCTCTGAAGATTTTACACAGACTGATATTATCTCCCCTTCACTGCAGACTGAAGAGATCCAGCTGAGTCAACCATGACCCCTTTGAAAGCCCTCCTACTATTTCTGATAATTTTACTGATTTTTATTAAATCTATTCCAGTTCTACCATACTATTTTTGAGACAGGGACACTAGAACTGCACAGGCAATTAAAGATGCAGGTGCAAACAGGGATTTATACAATGGCACTTTTATCTCCATTTCTCTCTTAAGAAATTTTAACAATAATCTTAACAGTTCTCAATTTCCATTTTGATCACTGCTGAGCCCTGAGTTAATGTTCTCACAGAACCACCTCTCACCACCTCAAGGCCTTTTTTCTCACTGGTAAAAATCAACTCAAACTTCCTCAGTATATATGTGAAATCAGGATTGTTTTTCTCTCATATGTCAGCCTTTCTTATTTATCAGATTTTAATTTCATCTGCCATTTTGCCACCGACTCTATTAGTAACAAAGTAATTCAGTTTTTCTCAGTTAGCCCTACCCCGAATAGCTCATTATCAGCAACACATTTCCTAAATCACTACTGACCTCCACTTCTGTCAGTTATTTGTCCAAGTTTCATATCCATTAGCAGCCTTGTTTTTTACTTTGGGGAGGAATCTTACTGATTGCTTTTGGAAACCATCATACAGTTAACTGAATCTTTGTGATCCGTGACTTTGTTGACTTCTTCAAAGAAAGCTTTTCTGAGACACTAATTTGCTTTAAAAAAGCCATAATGACTTTCCCTAATGTGTCATCTTCTCTATGTGCCCACTAAGTATTTTCTGTTCTTCAGCAAAATTTCTACTTATTTGTCTAGCAAGGACATTGGGCTTCCAGGTCTACAGCTTCCACAGTCTTCTCCAAAATCCTCTAAAAAATCTGGTGTCACATGAGCAACTCTCCAGACCCCTCTGATGCCGAGGTAGCTTTAAGGCAGAAGTTAGAGACAGCAGTTAGTACCTGAACCACTTTGTCTTTGAGCTGCTTGAAAACTCTTGGTGGAACACCATCTGGTCTCAGCAGTTGGCTGCTGCTCACCTGTTAATGTGTTCCTTCATCTTTTATACTTACACTGTAATCCGAGATATGTTTTCCTAATTATTCCCCTTAAAGAAGCTTCCCATTATTGGAGTTTACCCATGCTCATCTATCCCATTCACAAACGCAAAAATAAATTCAGCTTTTTTTTCATGGCTGTATCTTCTCCAGATGTTTCTTCTGTAAATGAAATAATCTATTTGCCTTACAGAGCTGTCAAACTCCAGCAGGCTCCCTGATTTGTTCTAGGAAAGACTTGCTATTATTTCTTGTAACTTTTGTAAGCTGACTCTGAAACTTCCTTCTGGATCCTTCTCACAGTTTTGTACTTAACTCATCAGAGGTTACAGTGCTTTTTTCTAGCCCCCTTTTAATGAAAGGTGTGTTTTGTTTTATATGGCTCCTCTGTTTTTGAAAAGAAAACAGAATACTACTGCGTTTCTTTATCATGGTGCTACAAGGGTGTTGAAACCAAGGATGCTACAGTTACTGCTACAGCGTGGGTCTTTGTCAATAATATTATGGCGCTCTTTAGGACCAGGGATTGCTTTTCCTCTTGGGGCTTCTCAACGAGCAGTCACAGACAGTTTCTAAAAGGTTAGCTCCAGCCCTACCCCCTCCTGTGACATTTATCCAAGTTAATTTGAGTTATTTAAGTCACTTATGATTGTGTTTTCTACCTCTCAGACTCTGATCTCCTTGCCTTGTTAGTTGGACTGGTGATGCACTCCTAGTACTGCATTTTTCCTATTTATTTCTGGGGCTTCAATCCACTGAGACCTTATCTTATTTACTGATAGAATTAACTGCTAATTGGAGAATCCTCTAAGCTTTCTTTAAAATACAGCATCACTCATCCACTGTCATGCTTTGTCCTGCCTCAAAAATACAATATATATCAAAACTGATTGTTCACTTTTCCTATCAGCTTTCAAAGCATGAACATAATGCATCTTTGATGCATCTTTGCTGCAGCTGCTTGCAAAGCCTGGTTGTCTCTTGGCCAAAGCCCAACGTGACAGGCCCTGTGAGACCCTTGTGCATGCCTGGCTGTACAAGTCGGGGTCTTTACGTCTTCTGGTTTCATCTGAGAGTCCAAACTAATGAACAGCTGTTTGCAATTAAGGAGGAGGACTAGCGATAAGAGCTAATCCTAAATAAATCTTCTGTCCCCAGTTGTACCAATGTGTGAAACAACAGAGCAGGGAATATTTTGTTTCTGATTTTTATATATTTTCTCTTGAATCATACCAATAGGGCTCAAGGATCTGCCCTGACTACAACTCAAACCATCAAAAAGCCAACAGAACACAGAAGCAGTATCTCATCCACTGTAGAAAACAAGAGATGTAGTTTAACAGGAACTGTGAAAAAATGACCAATACAAGGATAAAAAACACATCTGTGTTTATCTTGTATAAAATTTGAAAGCATCTAAGCCATCCTGTTTCAGGACGTGCGCTCATCCATCCCCACAGTATGGGAACATTTATACACTGGTCAGAAAACGGTGGTTGTTTTCAGATCTCCTTGTGCAGCAGCTCTTCTGACAGGAAAAAACCATATCACTCCTTTTTAATTGAGAATGGCACCTCAGAGACAGTTTTATCTCACCTTCTTTAAGGGGTAGCTTTTCCCCTGTCTCTCCTGATATGGCCTCTGCAGTGTGTTACGCACTGTACTACCAGCACTAATAATTATCAGCTGCCAGTGCCTGGAATCGCTGATTGTTTTGCATCAATCATCTAGGTTAGGGAATAATTCGTAAATATCATAGCAGTAAGTCAGATATTAAAAAAAAAAAAAAAAATCCTAGCATCACACAGACTGTAATGACTTAATCCATTTTCCTGCTTCATCAGCTTTCCCTCATCCGGCGCCCAGGCTTCCTCGCTCTGCTCCAGTGGTTTTCCAGCTCTTAATTTGGTAGTGCAACTTGTGATTTCTAAGGCCATGGTCAGATGAGTTTGCAAGGTCGTGTTCCCTCCCTTGCAAGTCAAGCAGCCGCTTACACGAGTCTACAACTAAATGACTTTTTTTTTCACACGTTCTGTGGCGCGTCTGGTCACAAAAATGATGGTTCCCTAAAACAGCTGCGGAGAGGCCTGAAAGCCCTTACGCACCAAAGCTCCTGGGAGTATAAGGCACATAATAAAAACCGCTAAAACGCTGTGATTTTGGGGGACCGACCTCGTTTTTCCACAGGGGGCGAGTGAAGGCACCGGCAGCGAGATGGGGCGGCGGAGAAGAGGAGGGGGCGGCGGACATGAGGAGGGGACAGCAGGCCCGGGTCCCTTGGCTGGGGGGCTGTGGGCGCGTGTGGGAAAATCCCCAAACCCACGATTTATTGTGGGGAAAAAAAAAAAAGGTGAAGAAAGCGCTTATTTGTAACACTGCCGCCGCAGAGGGGCTGCGGGGCGGGGCGGGGGCTGCGGCCCTCGAGCGTCCCCTCAGCGCTGCC
>VZTE01003716.1:590815-670724 GCA_013397775.1 Eulacestoma nigropectus | reverse complement strand
AGCGCAGCGCGCCGGGGACACCGCGGGCACGGCAGCGGCGTCAGCGCCGGGCGAGGCCGATGCGGCGGCGCGGGGCCTGCGGGCTTGGGCTGGAGCAGTCTGCAGGATGTGCCCCACCGCCAGCGCTTCCAGGTCTCTCCCTCCCTTCCAGGCGGGGAACACCGAGGATGGGGAGGTGGGGGCTGCGGGTGCTGGAGCAGATGGGTGGTGGGAGTCGTGTTTGCCTTGGGCTGGAGGGACAGGATGTAGCTGCGGCTGTCTTGAGTTGTTCCTCTGGAATAAAATTTATAGGCTTCTGCTTCTGTGCGGGTTCCGATAGGGCTTTTGTGAGGGATTCTGTGTTTTCATGCTTGGAGTGATGTGAATGCAAACCAGATACGGCTTCTGCTGTTGCTGCCAAAACCGGTTTCCTTCAGCGCTACTCACTAAAAAATTTCCTTTTTTTTTTCTTTTGTGCTGAGATTTGTTTTGTATTTATTTTTTCTGTTTCAGTAGGTAAGATCAAAATATAAGGCTGCTGTAGGAGGGATGTTTATTTTGCAGCTCTCTTTAGTTAGGGAAATTATTAGGAAATGTTCTTAAGATTAGTGGATGTAAACAGCTCTGCAGTGGAAAATGACTGGCTTTGTCTTATTCTCGGGAAAAGGGTAGATAAAGATATATATTTATTATTTTTCTAAAGAAAACTCGTTAAGATAACTGCTCTTTCATGCTTCTAAAGTGGATACATGTTTTTAACCTGCAGCTTACAATGGGACTGTGCAGTTTCATTTTAGAGGGGGTGTTTTCCATGCAGACTGTGTTATTCCATCTGTTGTGCTGCAGTGAGGTTACGGTCTCCCTTTTGGATCATGTAGCAGGAAACGTTGAACTATTTCCCAAGCCCTCTGCTAGCCCAACTCAGGGAATTCCTTTTAAGAGGTCAGTATGCAGCTGGAGAGTTAGTGCGTGAAAGCATTTTGATGCACTGTCTGCTTCCGTGGGGTTGATGAGAAATGAGCTCATCCCTCCTCTAGTTTCCTGCAACTTCTTGGGGTTTAGTATGCTTCCTTCCGTAGAGTTCCATCAAACTGGCCAAATGATTGACAGGCAGTTAGGGGCAGGATGTAGAAAGACAAAGTGTGGTAGCAGAAACTTCCTTTTACTGAGGAGAATGGGCTAAAAATGTTCAATTTTGTTTGCTTTGCATACGTCAGATGCGAAATGTGCCAAGACTGCTGCAGAGTTGGAGTATTTGGTGGGCAGGTTGTTTGTTTAGATTAAGAGACCCTGGAAGACTTAGGTAGTTCTTGAGTTACAATAAAGGCTAAATAACTGAAAAAGACCCAGACAATGTTTCCAACTCATCATAGTGTAATTTTCAAATTACGTGCGAGTCTGAATGAAACTTGCTCAAACAGAACAGGTTAAAACATCTCCAGCAGGCACGTCCAGTGCTTCGAATCCACACAACTGTAACTGGACATAGGACTTCAGGATCATGGAGGAATCTTCCCTGTCACAAGCAGCTCTCACTGATAATGTTATTCATAAACTATTAAGGACTTTCTTAAAACTTGTGTAGTCTGTTATTTTCCATTACTTCTATGGGAAGGCTATTCCTTTGCTGCTCAGGAATCTTTTGCCCGTAGTCCCTCTTTATGTCCACTTTTTCTTGTGTGCTAATATTGTGCTTTTGTTTGAAAAGTTTGGTTTTGGCTTTAGTGTATCTAAGGACAAACTTTCAAATCTTGTTTTGCAAAGCTGCACTAGCCAAGCTCTCTGTTCTCCTTGGGAGAAGCCCTTCCTTTAGCCGTCCCGTCAGCACTGTTTGGTCCTGAAGTCTTAGGTTCAGTTCTTAAGCATTAAAAGTGTTTCCAGCAATGTTTTTTGCTGTATTGCAATTTCATTTTTAGCCTTTTCTTTATGGGAGGCTTTTGGCATCTCCTCTCTTGCTTCTCAAGTAGGCTCAAGTGTGATTTTACCATGATGTCTTGGAGTGTTAGATGATAGTGTGGTAAAAATGCTGCTGTGCTATTAACATTGTTCCATAATTACCAGTTGTTTGGTGCTATTCTGCTGCATAATTTAGATGTAATATGAAACATCTTGGCTGTGTAAGTCTCCTGTTTCCTTAGCCCAGTAAAGATTTAATGCTATGCCCTGCCTTTTCAGACCATTTTTTTTAGGGAAGATTTTTTCCTCAAACTGCCCATGTAAGGGGAAAGACCTAATTTGTTTTTGCTTCCTTGCAGAGGCTCAAGAAATGCCTTCCACTTGTGCTAGATGAGCTCGCCCAGCTGGTGATGGCTGATGTGCTGGTGCATTGTGCTTTCTTCCTTCCTTCTTGGCTGATGTGGCTCTTCTCCGAGTGCTGGAGTGGTGCAGTGCTTCTCCAAGTGTGGGCCTGGGAAGGAGGTTGAGAAAGGGGAGATGTGCAAAGGGAGGATTTTGAGTAGCAGCTGCCTGTTGTTGCACCGCAACTCATTCACTGTGCGTGTTTGTGGGCTTCAGCAGGTGCTGAGGAGAGGCTGACATCAGGTTCTGAACACCAGAGCAGGCAGGCCATTGTTTCTTACACAAGTAACATAGAAGGGAAAACTGGGGTTTGCTCAGAAAGAAAAAGGGATGACGGTGTCTAAAAAGCTTCCCTTGTAAGAAATAAGCTTAACTTTTTAATACCACACTGTTCACAACAGCAATACTTTAACTTGCCCGTTTCTTCCTGCTTGGCTGGGACACTGACTTTCTGTGGCTCATTTGTGAACCAGAAAAATTCCAAATTCAGATACTGCTTTCATCTGTCGCAAAGCATCAGCAGCCCACTTAAGTGTTGAAGCACATCTTGTTGATGTTTCTTGTGTTTGTGTTTTATTTATGGTTTTTTGCTGTTACTCACTTGAGAGCACCTGAAAGAGGTTTCACAGAGTAGCCTGGGAAGTTTGGCTAGAGAAGAGGGTGCTAAGGCAGATGTGAAATTAAGAGAGTTTCCCTGTTTTGAGCACTGAACAGTCATTTAGAACCTCAGCAAGAGTTCTTTCCCTATAATATTATTGTAGCAGGCACTATTAATGTCCAAAAAGCTTCCTGTGAATGCTGCGGAGAGGAAGTGATGGTGTTACACTCTGAGTATCTGTAGTTAAGCTGATAATTGGACCACATTTGAGCTGGAACCATTTTTTGGGATGTTCTATCTGGATGACCCAAGGTTAAGAGCAAGTTGTAGCCTAACTATGTGTTTCCTTCATAAAGGAAAAGAATGCTCAAGTAGACACAATTATGTAGGGTTGTTAATTATTTCATGAGTTGGTGGTTGATGTTGCAAAGAGGGTGTAGGAGTTACCCAGTAAGCAATTAGAAGAAAACACTATTAGAGTGTCACAAGGCAAGATGATGATGCCTCTAGGACATTATTGTTGCTTGGTGGTATTCTTGGCTCCAGGAAAAATAATTTTCACCTGTCATCCTGTTGGTGCCTTTGAGAGTTTCTGTCAACTGCTCTGAAATTCTCATTTGCTCCTTGTTTCACTTTTTACCAGTTGTGTCTACAGGAATAGTGTTCAGTAATAAGTTCTCGTTTTCTAAGGAGACAGATCTTGACCAAATGAACTGCAGATTGTACAGACAGCATTGTTTTTTATTTTTTATTGTCTGATTAGAAAGCTTTTCCAGCCAAAGTTCGTTTTGTAAGATGCATTATGCACTAATGTAATCAATATCCTGTTGTAGGTGCTTATAACCATATTATAGGCAAAATTTTTTTCTGCCATCACAGATGTATTCTGCAATTAACCAAAACAACTGACCCTGTTCATTAAAACAGGTGTCAAATGCTTTTTTCATTCAATAGTAATAGGCACTAAGTAGATAATATGTTAAAGTGCCAACTTTACTGTGGGATTTATATAGTGGTAGATGAAGAAATAATTGGCAGAAGTCTCTAATTTTTAAATTTAGCTTCACGTTTTTCCTCTGGTGAGAAGATGTCAGTCCCTAATCTGCAACAGCTCTCTGGATGCTGTCTCATTATGTCTTGTGATAGGAAGTCGTAGGATGGTGATCAGGAAATTATTTGAAGATAAACATCCAAGAGTGAATACATTGCTACAAATTGTAACACAAGAGTCTGTCATGCTTTAGCGTGTTCCTGCTAAGTCTCCCTCAGATCATTAATACCACTGGAATTTTTCCTCATGCTTGTGGTTTTAAAGGGTTTTTGTCATGTTCCATTGAACAAAAAAAATTTAAGAAGGTATTTCAGTGTTCATTGTATGATATAAGGAGATTTTCCAATCAGAAACAGTTCCTTTGGGATAACTTGTCTGTTGTTCTTTCCCCACTTTTCCTGAGTATTTTGTCAATATGGGCAGATGGGACCATCCAGATAAAAGGCTTTTTACTTTCCTTGTATAGATTTTAAATCCAATTTCAACATCTGGACAGGTTGTTAGCTTTCCTGATCTGTTAAACCTATGTTTAAAATTCAGCTGAAAAATTTGGATTCACTTCTGCAGAAGTCGTTGGAAAGTTATCTTCGTGAGGTTCATCAAGATCCTGCACCTGTGTCGGGCAATCCCCGCACAAATCCAGGCTCAGCAGAGAATGGGTTGAGATTAGTCCTGAGGAGCAGGACTTGGGCGTGCTGGTGGATGAGAGGCTGGACATGACCTGGTCTTTTGAAAAGGGCACAGAGTGACAGGGCAAGTGGGAATGGGTTCAAACTGACAGAGGGCAGGGTTGGATTGGATATTAAGAAGAAATTCTTTGCTATGAGGGTGGTGAGGCACTGTCACAGGTTGCCCAGAGAACTGTGGCTGCCCCATCCATGGAAGTTCTCAAGGCCAGATTGGATGGGGCTTGGAGCAACCTGGGATAGTGGTGGAAGGTGTCCTTGCCCATGGCAAGAGGTTGGAACTGGATGAGCCTGTGATTTCTGTGAAATTGAGGCAGTCCTTCACTACACTGCATTTTCTGGAGTGCCTCTTTCTAGAGGATGTTCATATATTTTCCAGATTGATTGTTTTTTAATAACAAATTCTTCATGTCACAAGAGAATATGTTTCCAAATTATTTTTGTATTAAGAAGTACTCTGTGTTTTGGATGGATAAAAGTACCTGGGATTGCAGCTGTAAGGCAGCAGTTTGACTGTACAACACTTGTAACTGTGGAGTCCTTTGTGTATAACGGGGTGCACAACTAACTCTCCTTAGCTTCAGCATTTGTATTCTTTGCATTACCATTTTCCCCCCCTAATTGTTATTGGGATGATGCTTGATCCACTGTTGGTTTAAAAAGATTTGTTTATCATGTTTTATGTAAACAGATAGAGGCTATTTACAAAATTTATTTTTTATGGTTTATTGTTTCCAATGAAGAGATGATGACATTTGAAAGCATGGGAGGGATTGAAGGCATCATGCTGTGATAAGGAGACTTGGAAGGGAGAGTCCCCAAGTAGGGACACCCTGGGGGACTTGTGGGCCTCCTATGCCACAGTAGGTAAGATGGTAAGATACAGTGTTTACTCATGGGTTATTTTTTTTTTTCCAGTATTGGAATTGATGATTAGCAGTTGTATTCATTGACAAAAATCCTATTACTTAAAAATTCCCTGAATCAAGATGGGTTTGTCCATTAAAGAGAATTGAACAGATTGTGGGATGGATGTAGGAAGGAATTGGGAGAGTTTTATACTTATTTGTGCATCAGTTTTGTAATGATTGTCTTAAAGTGGAACAGAAGATGAAGAACTTTAGATTTTTCATATTCTTAGGTGTCATCTGAGAGACTTAGTGACTGGCGTTGAAGCATAAACCAGAAAAACTGCCACCTAATTAGTTATTCCTTTCATTCCCTTTTTTAATGTCTCAGCCCTTTTGTTTTGATCCCTGGGGATTTCAGTACTGCAGAAGCAAACAAAATCGGTCCTAACTGTAAATTTCACCAAACTATTTTTCATGTTTTGACATAAATTAATAACATTCTCTTAAAATATTGCATAATTTTTGAAAACCTTAATGAAAATTAGTATCTTGTCTATTTGGTCCATAATGAGGATAGATTGGAATGTGTAATCTTTTCATGGGCCCAACTCCTGCAAGTAGTCACAGACATTAGTGTTGTAGTTGTCAGTGTTTTGTCATCTGTTTTCTCTAAATGTGTCCAAAACCAATGTGTAGTCAGTTTAAGTTTTCTTAATTATTCTCTTCTAACTTCTTGCTTAAAGTTTTGCAGTGTATCTGTGGGAATTTTTTTTTTTTGGTTTAAAAGCCACAGAACAGGAAATTCATACAGAATTCATTACTGAATAATGACCACATCTCAATAAAGAGTGCCTTGCTCAAGTTTCTTGTGTAGAAACACCTTCTCTGCTTTTCAACTTTGCCTTTCTTTTTTGAAACAAATGTTGTTCAAAACCAAGTAGCTTTTTTCTTATCCTTTACTGATTTTGGAAGTATGTTCAAGTAATTTATGTGCATCTGATTTAGAGGCAGAGGCACAAAGTGAGCAGGTGGGTTTGGGGTATTTTTGCATTAGTTTTAGTTTCTGTTTCAATGCCTGCTGGAGCCCCACTGTTCAGGATTAGTAATTCCTTTACATAAATGTGACTTTCAGGTTTCATTTGCTGTGGGCTTTGCCCTGCAAGCTTCTTGATCTTGTTACATGAATGTCAAAGGCTGCATTGTGCAGCAAGGCCTTGGTAGTGACTGCCTTGTAAAGCTAGGTGTTTCCAGTGCTTCTGGTGGTACTGTGAGAGGGGAAAGTTTAAGTGGAAGTGTGGGGTTGTGGTTCTGGGGGCTTGATGGGAGCCTGGTGAGGGATGCAGGTGTGTGCATTGTTCTGCCCTCATGCACAGGCTGCCTCCTCCTGTCCCCGTGCCTGCTGAGAGAACTTGGCTTTGTCTTTGGGTAAATCCAGGTGCTGTACATAACCAAATGCATTTTCCAGGGTGTGGCAGTGGTTATGTACAACTTGATACATGCTGCTTTTTAGCTTTTAACATTCCCACATGAAAAGACTTCCTGAAGACGTAAATGAATTGCTTCTGAAATACTCCAAGTGTGGAAATGTTGTCTACTTAAGAATAACAATGAGACAAAAGTAAATCATCGTGAAAAGAATAACACCACAAAAAGCTTTGGAGTATGTTATATTAATGGACAATTTAGCCTTAGCAGCTTTGCACAGATCACTTAAGTTCAGTAGTGAAACAAATTTAAATCCCTTGAGTCCTCACTAATTACACCACAATGAGTAGCTATAGAAACGTCAATGCAAAATGTGGTTGTAATACCGCAGTACTACTGAGCTGTGTTTTGTACACAAATTGAGACATTTGCATTTATGGCTCTCAAAACAACAGTAGCAGGGCCCCTTCCCGAAAGAATGTAATGGTGTTTGTATGCAACATCTCTTTGGTCCTCTTGGGATCTTGGTTCTCTCTGCAAACTTGGAGATTTTTTAGGTTTTTATTTTTTAAATTCAGGAAGACCGTGGGAAAGGTGCACTCTAAAGTGCTTTTTACTGCCACCATGCTCTTTTGAGCACTCTTACACCATTCTAGCCACTGGAAGGCCTTATTGACTTGAATAAGAATGCACGATCCAACCTGAGTAAAAATAATGCTGTGCAGGACAGATGCATTTTGACTTATGTATCAGTCTATTTTTATAGACTTATTTGAGAAAGGAATCATCTGTTGTGTTCATAAATGACAAAAGTCAAACTAAAGTAAACTGTTGCAAAGGAAATGAAAACTGACATTATGTCAGTTACTTGTTTATATAACAAAAAAAAGCATTGTGAATACTAAGAGTTGGACTTGGAAAGGATGTGCTGAGGTGATTAATTAGATTCTCTGTTTCATTGTTTCTTTTTACACATCCACGTTAAGTGAAGAAGGGAACAACTGGAATTTTTTTTGCTCAGAGGCCAGGAAGACTGTCTGATAGTACTAGCTTATTGCAGTCTTGCATTCCTGTTTAATTCCCTTCTGTCTTCATCACTTTCCACCTCTTCAGTTTCTTATCTATCTTTCAGATCTCTTGCAGCCTGGTGCCAAGTCTGACTGATTCTTTTGTGCAGAATCCGTTCTGACCTAGGTTCCTATGGACTGTGATCAAGTTACCTCTTTATGTTTACCTGAGAGAGAATTATTACCTGCATTGTTCTCTAGTGAAAATAGGTGAAGCTTGTTTCCTGCTTTTTCATTTTTAAAAAAGAAAAGTCCCATTTTATACTTCTCCCCAGCTGTGTTTGTGGAGATCTGTGGGGCTGACAGATGTAATTACTGCCTTGTTTTATGCTGTAGCAGTGTTCAGTGGTCATGTCCCTGCAGTGAGCCATCAGTGTCAGTGAGTGATCCCTTCCCTTTCCCAAACAGTGCTGAGTGCCACTTGTTTGTGTTGGTGTGAGGCAGTCTCCTCTGAGGTGATCTGATGGAATGTCCTCTCTGTTCTATGTGGAGCAGTCCTGCAGCTTCCACATGGTCTGCGCGCCGTGTTCACTCTCTGCAGCATCCTCTGATCACTGCTGCTGTTATGTGCTGGTGTGGTCTTGCTCCATGAACTGGGGCTGCTTCCTGTGCATCCTGACAATGTGATCTCTGTGGATACCTGGCACCTCTGAGGTGCGTAATTGTGAACGTACAGGATGAGAGCTGCTGAGTTGACTTCTCTGTTTAGTGTGGCAGGAAGGACTGGAATAAAAGGTGATTGTACCAGTCCTGCTGGGTAGGCACTGAACATCTCAAAGCAGAGCAGTTCAACTTGGTGATCCATAACTGACCCTGGGATATGGTCCTTGTAACAAATTTTTTGACATCTTTACCCATATGGACTTGAATGATTTTCTGCAAGTATTAACTGAGAGAAAACTGATGTGGATGACTGGGGTGATGGTGTCAACACCCAGATTTGCACCCTAGTGCTGGTTTTATTCAGTGGTATAAATGCAGCCTGTAAAGATGAGGTGTTGCTCTGAGAAAATGAGGAGCTTTTAAGGCTTGATAGGTTCCCTGTGCCCTGCTGTTTTGTCCTGTGTCCTTGTGTCCTGACAGGTTGTGTGGTAGACAAGAGCTGGATTTGATTTCCAGCTTAACTGCTAGAATTCTGGGGGACTGGGGGATGTCACTTACCCCTTAAATTTCAGTTTACCCCGTTCCAAGACAACCATGATGGTACTGACTTCAGATTTTACAGTGTTTTCAGATCTGCTAAAAGGGGCTGTTATAAAGACCTGCAAATGTGTGTGACAGCTCAGAGAGTCTGTGCAATTAGTAAATACAGCCAGGTGGGGAATTTGAGGTTCTTAGTGATGTCACAATAACCAAGTTACCTGTGTTTGAGGTAAGTGGTGAAGTTTCCTGTGGGCAAAAACCATTCGACTTTTTTTGCCTTGCTCTATTTTGTGGGTTGTGATCATTTGCATGTGACCCTGAAAGCATGACTTGACTGTTGTCTGCTCTTCAAAGGACTTCAGATGCTGTTGTTGATCTTTATCTCTCCTTGTCCCACCCTCACAGTGTTTTTTGGCATTTGGCCTTCTATTGTGATTATCAAATTTATTACTGAGAAATGATGATGGTGCAAAGAGACTGAGTCATCTTCTGAATTAGATACCCTTGAAATTTCAGTGGACTGGATTCGAGATGTGGAGGGGGTACTTCTGTCTCCTCAGCTCCTTCATCCTGGTGTTTAAGCACGATAGTTGTTTGTCCAAACAGTGTTTTCAAGTGGCAATACAGGCTGGTTCAAATGGGTCATATCACCATATACAATAAAAAGGGGTGGAAAAGAGAATGAGGAAGAGCCATAGATAAGTCTTCCCTTAGCTGTGCTCTTTTTTAGAAGTTATTGTGACAGAACTTTTGGCAGGAGAACTGAAGAGGCGAACACCTTTGCAGTGGAGAGCAGAAAGGGTCAAGTGCCGAGATCAACAATCCTCCAAAACTGGGGAGGAGCAAGCTGCACCTTTCCATGGTTGGCTGATCAAAGGGAGTGCTGCTTTGAGTGGGTAGGACAGGAAAAACCCTTGCCTGTGTTCCTTCTTGGGAAAACCAGCAGGCTCATATAGGTAGGCTCTTCATGGGGATTCCATTCTCACATCTTTGGTTACTGGCAGCAGCCTGTGAGAAGATGATGTGCCAGCCTGCATTTTTCTTCCCAAAATCAGTATTGGAGCATGCTGATAGAAATTGTGGGAGCAGCAAGATTGCAATTATTATACTTCAGGCTTATGAAGAATGCAAAGACCAATACCTGGCAACATTTTTAGAATTGTTTTTTTGGTGATGCAGCTGAAATGAGTGAGTTCTTAATCACAAAGAGGTCAGGAGCAATTCAGTATTCTTGCCACCATAACTAAGAATCACAGTCTTCTCTGGGAAACAAAGTTGTCACTCCATATATGGCCTGTGACTTTTTCTTCAATTCAGCAAAAGTTATGATAACTTTTTCTTTCTTTTTTACAGCAATGCTGAGTGACAATAACTCTGCGAAGCTAAAAAGTGATCGTTCACTTCCTGTGCAATGGTGTAAGGTGGCTGCACGTGAAGATGAGAAGACCAAGCTGGTTTTTAAAAGGTACTCGCAAGTAAGTGTCATTGTCACAGCTACTCAGAGGACAGTTGTTCTCCCCCCAGCATGGGCAGTTACAAAAAGGATGCAGAAATCAAGGCATGGGATTACCATGGGCTTTGAATGGAGAGTTAGGCACACAGCTTTCTGTGGGACACTGGAAACACTTTCTGGAGCCCAGGTTAACTTGTTGTAGTACCTGTTTTCCCAAGCCAAAGTGAGATCCTAGTACTTCACTCACAAGTATTTCCAATCATGTTTTGTATGCAGCTAAATAACAATGCTGAGACTTTTGTACAGCCTGATAACTGAGAGAATGGAAGGCCAGTGAGTGTTGAGTGGGTATCCTGGGGAGGTGTTTGTATATAGTTCTTTTGCTATGAAGGCTTCTGGAATGCTACATCAAAAACCTTACTCCATTGTTTATAGCTTGACATCAAATCAGAATTAAAGGGTGTGTGCACAGGTAGATCTAGGACCATATTTTATACCTAAAAAGTTCACTACTGTGATGCCACATGAATTTTGAGGTCTTAAAGCTTAAAAAACCAAAAGACAAACTGTTATATCCACAGGTGGATATAACCTGAATGTAGCAGCCCTGGCTGAATCTGGGGATACTTGATAAACTTCTGGAGGAAAACCAGCCTCATTTGTCAGCTGTGAATCCTCTGCTTTCTGCTTGTTGGCTGATCTCCAGGGGTTGCAGCCTAACATGCTAATGAAGCTCTTAGATCACCTGTCAGTGGAAAAGGTAATTTAGTTAAGTGAGATGTGAGAACAGTGCTGCTTTTCCAGTGGTCACCTTGTTTGCAGCCTGTACTGCACACTGAGTGCCAGGATTGCATCTATTAGTTCTTATGGTACAAGCTTTTCTTAAAAAAAAAAAAAGAAAATCTGTATTAACTTCATCTGAAAGAGTTTCAAGAACCATTGGGCACTTAATAACTTGTATATTATTTCAAGACATTTAAACAAACGTCCAGTCCTTAGGAAACAATAGGAAATGAAAATCAATAATAAAGCTCAAACTACAAACTTGAGCAACAACCACAACTTTAACCAAATAATGATGTAAGTATTCTGCAGATGGGTTTAAACATGAAGTGAGCTAAGTGACTGTTTGGACACCAACAGTGGTGTTCCTTAGGAATGAGAAATTAGTAGATCAAAAATATTACTAGTCTATGTTCTTCAATTTTAAAGTTGGTTGGACTTTTTCTTCTGCATGTTTTGGGGGTGTAGGTAACTAAGGCTTCTTAATATAAACCTGAGCATCTAAGGTCTGCATTCTGGCCTGCCGATGAGTTTAAAGTTTTGTTTCAGTGGTGGCCATTGGCCCAAAATCACACAATTTGAAGTTCCAGCCTTTTTTTTAGCTTGCATGGAAATATGTATTCCAAGACAGAGTTGCCCTTTAAAGAAGAAAAAAAGTCACTCTTGGTTTCATTATGCGAGGAGAATTTTTTGACTCATCAGAGGTGCATTTAAAGTATATGATGCAGACGTTTTCCTTATCCAAGCATCTATATATGTTCATACTTTCCTGCAGATAACTTTGAAGAGTTATGAAAAACTTGAAGTGAACAGAGCAATAGGGGTTTTTTTGTTTGATTCAAATGCAAGTATTCACATGAAGTTCAACTGTCTTAAATTTGCTTAAAAATATTGATTTGATAGTTGATTGAACATCTGAAATTTTTTTTTTTTTTTGTTTCTCTCTCCTACCCCTCACTGTCCTGTTTGTTTTTAGAATTTTTGCTCTGTTTGTGGTTGGAGGGTGCTTCCTTTATATCCTCAAATTGCATTTTGGCCCTGAGGAATGTGACAGAACAAAAATGCCGTATGTGGACCTCGATCGTGTAAGGGTTGGTATCTTTTGGCTTTTTTTTTTTTTTCTCTTAGCTTAAAAAAATGTTATTAACTGACAATACAACAGTTATAGGGCTCTACAACAAAGAACTAGAAAGCTGAAATCATCTGTTGAGCAGAAGTATATTTTGCTTCATTTCGTGCGTAGACATTCTGGTTTTTGTTCATGTAAAGTGACAACAGAAGCACACAGAGAAACTGAGTTTTTAGGGGTAAAATTAGATAACTGTGACATTAACATTTGAAATGGACATGTCATCATACCATTGCATCAGTGCAGATGACACTGGTGATCAGAAGATTGATGCAAATGAAAAGTAACATATTAAAAAAACCCAAACCAACCCAAACTTAACATGTTAAACCAAAGGGCTTTTCTATTTCACCTAAGCCAGTTTCCCAGTCTGCTTTGCCTTGTAGTTGCTCAGATGTTTTTGGAATCACAGGGCAAATGTCCAGGAGGTGCAGCTATTATTTCATTTATTCATTTAAGGTAGTAGCTACTTACACATGTCTACATGCAAAACTGTAGCTAAAGTAACAGACTAAAGCCTTTGCTACTTATCCTATTTGCACTTTATAACAGAACTTACCTGGCTTAGAGCTGTTACATTTCTGTCTTTGAATGTCTCAATGCTAAAAGGCAACCCACAGCAGAAACCCTGGCTTAAGACAGTCTCATCTTAGCATTACTGCACGTGCATCCTCCCCCACCTCCCGTCATCTTCGGTGCATATCTTTCTCCTTCTGACCCTCTTTGCCTCCCCTTTTTTCTCATTTGACTTATTTATTTTTTCAATAACGTATTCTTGATTCTGAAGAACAAACTCTTTAAACCAAGCAAAACTAAAGACTTCATGGACTGTGTTTTTTGCTATTTCATTATTCGTTTTGTTTGTGTTAGATGCAGGATGAGCAAAGAGCATTTCTCTGGTCTGGTCAGGTAGTAGATAATTACAAAGTGTTTGAGGCAATTGTCAAGTGATTGGCAATAATTTTTACTAATAGGATATGCAAATGTCAGCCTTAAAATGAGGCTCTTCCGAAGATGCAGTGACTCTTGCCAACTAAGTACAGCATGAAGTTGCTCAGTCATGCTTTGCCCAGTGTGGTGTTTATGTGCAAACTTGCAGAAACCTTCATAATGGTGGCAGAGGAAGTTCTGTAGATCAATCTTGGTTAAAAAAACCCCTGAAAAACCAGCAGCAGAACTTCCCTCCTAGTGCCCCCAGATACACACTACTGCTCCTTAACAGCAGAGGAGAACTAAATTAGCAGTAGATTTGAATCTTGTGTCTCTGACCGCTGTGTTTACTCATGGGTTTTTTTAATTACAGTGCAGGAAAAACCAGCAGAGTTTATTGGGAAAGATATGATGCAAACAAGATTTTATTTTAACTGATAAAAGTAATACCTTTGCTGTTTCTCTTTTTACATCAGATACCAGCTTGCCACTACAAATTTCTAAAAATGTACATTAATAGTGTTTTGTTTTTATTATGAAATGGATCAATGTGTAGTTTTGTCTGTCACTTTAATCTTTTTATGCAATATGGAACTGTAGTCTCTTATTTTGGTGACTAGTTTTTGAGAGAAGACCCCAAACACCCCCACCTGCCATTCCTTTTAAAGTTATGTTTTAGTCTTTAGCACTTTAGAAATATTTATGGAAGAAGTGTTGCTTCATTCTGATGAGCAAGTCCAGCTGCTGTTGCACAGAACTTTTACCCTATGGATGTGTCTCTGGTAGAATCCTACCACAGGCAGAACTCAGGTCATGCAGTTGAGCAGTGGAGTAGAATTCCACTTGCTGCTAAATTGGACAGGTAGAAGTATGTCTAGTTTTTTTTATTTGGTGTTGCAAATGATAGTACAAAGGGCTCATTTTCACTTAGCCTTTCTTTTAGCCTAATATATTCTTTAGAAAACCTCATATCTAGATTTAAAGGATTGAGTGGAGAGGAATTCCTCTGCGGATTTTCACTTTACGCTGGTTTGTATCTGCATTTGAGGAAATGCTTCAAAATGTGTTGTACTTCTACACTGAAGCTTTCTTTATAACCCCTGTGTTTGCTAAACTGCTGGTGGTCAGCTGGTGGGCCACATTCCGAGGGCTTTGTGCATTCCTGCAGCTGGCTTTCCTGGCTGAAATCCCGTGTGTTTTGTTTCAGAGGGCACAGCAATTTGCCAGCGCTGCATTGCAGGAGCAGTGCCGACCTTCTTATGCGAAGAAAGAAATGAGGAAGTTGTTTGCAGAGAAATACAGCATGGACATACCTCCCTTTGTTAGGAAAAATGTAAATGAAGATGAAGCTTTATTTAAATATGGACCTCCATTTGGATTTCACAAGTTTTTTGATAAACTTAAAGATCTCCTTGAACTCTTACCTGAGCATGATTTACCAGAAGATTTGAAGTCAAAGCACTGTAAGCGTTGTGTTGTTGTCGGCAGTGGTGGAATCCTTCATGGATCAGAGCTGGGTCACTTATTGA
The DNA here is from genome assembly GCA_013397775.1 of Eulacestoma nigropectus. Lineage (NCBI taxonomy): Eukaryota > Metazoa > Chordata > Aves > Passeriformes > Eulacestoma > Eulacestoma nigropectus. The sequence continues at coordinate 655,802 of VZTE01003716.1, read as the reverse complement.
ATCAGTTTGATATTATTATAAGGTATGTATTTCCTATTTAAGGAGTCCAATAACTTCATCATTACTTTATGAGCCAGCATTGTTTTTTAAGGGGAAAATATCTCTAACATTAATGCAACTTATAAGACTGTTTCTGAAAGTGCTTTTGAGAAATTTATTTGTGGCTTGGTGGAATTTGAAGTCTTAGGAGCAAAATAAATTGTCATGTTTACAAGAAAGGAATTCAGTGTAATTATTTGTGGACTTCAGGTACAAAAATCACATGGGCAGAATCTAGATAGAAACTAGTGACATCATAGACGACTAGACAGTACTGCGTTTATCCTTTCACATTTTAAAGTTTTCAAATCTTAAACTTCAGGACTTAAGGACTCACTTCTGCTTTTTTCCCCATGGCTACTTTGTATGCTTATTTGAAAGATTTTTTTATAACTGCTATTTCAAACACAATAAAAATTAATTGGTGTTTCAGTACACAGTTTGCTTACACACTTTATAGCACACTTATCTTCCCTTATCTTTACGAGGTCAGTGATTGCTTTCTCTGATTGCCCTTGATTTCTGACATGTGAATTACATGTTCTGTATTTGTGCCTTCTGAACATCACAGTTTGAACTCTCCTTCTTGTTTTGAATCATGTAAAGTTACAAATAAATTTAATACAAGCATTTTTCCCAACTTGTTTTGTAAACTAAGGCTTGCTCCTCTTATAAAGGGAATATTTCATTGAGTCAATAGCCCTTATTCAAAGGTGAACAAACCTGTTAAAATGTGGAGGGGGCAGAGAACTTGCATTAGGTGTCCTACAAAATTAGGGCTGGCAGGGTGAAGGTGATTTTTCTGTCGATGTAGAAAAGTTTGCAGGACTTGAGCTGTTCTACAGAACTCATGGCATCAAGGTGATGCCATTCTTGTCAGCAGTGTGCCAACATCTGAAGTTTTTCATGAGCTGGAGTGATATAAACCCACAAGATGCATTACATTGCATTGGAGGGATAATTTGAATGATTTTTTGTGTATTGGAATTTTTTTGTGAGTGTGTGTGTATATATAAATATATATATGATAAGGATAACACAGGCAACTTTCTGTGTTTTCTTCCCCTTCCACTTTTATGCCTCTCTGAATTGACACAAGGCAATAGATATGAATTCCTGCAATGCTGTCTTAAGTCTCTTTACTCTTCAAGCTTTTCTTCCTTAAGTTCTGCACTTGTGCCATTTAATCTAGAAATAGAATTGGCTTCCTCCCAAAGATAAGGCCTGGAAGAGTGCATGAGGCAAGGAACATGGGGGTTGTGAGAAAACACTGTAGTCCATTCTGTTAAAAATATGTGGGCCAAATAACAAGTTTTTGCTTAGTGTCTGATATTTTAATGAGATTGTAACCTGTTTATTTAATACCTCTCCATTGTGGGATTCTTTTCCCCTAGGTTAAATGATGCACCAGTTCAAGGCTACACGGATCATGTTGGTAACAAAACAACAATACGGATGACTTACCCTGAAGGAGCCCCCCTTTCTGAACAAGAGTATCCTCCTGCAAGCCTGTTTGTGGCTGTTTTGTTTAAAAGTGTTGATTTCAACTGGCTTCAAGCCATGGTAAAAAATGAAACCTTGGTATGTAACATGACAGTCTTACGTACCTGTATTTTTGTTTGTTTTGTTTTCTAATGCTTAAAGAAGCTGATTGATCTGTTACTTTCTGGTTTATCGTGCTGAGGATCTTTATAACCTTGTGGGGTTTTTTTAGCTCAGTCTCCTAGTTACAGCATTTCTGTTGAAGCCCTGTGCTGACAGTAACACTTCTCTTTTGTGGAGATATTGGTGGTTTGCACCAGGCTATGTGACATACTGAGTGTTTACTAAAGTGGAATTCATTTCACATTAGGTTTAAGTGACTTGAACAAGTCTGCAGAGCCCAAAATAGAAATGTGATTTCTGAATGTCAGTCTGGTTTTTTACCAGCTAAATTCTGTACTGCTACAATAGGCATACATGCAGTCAACATGTAACTGAACAGTTTTCTGGGGTTCCTAAATCATGAGGTTGCTTATTTTTCACTAAACATTTAAAGAAGTGCTGAGATTCCTAAGGAACTGGGGGAAGGTTTTCATGTTTCCAAATTAATTTGAATTGGTGGATTCCACTTCTTTCAATCTGCAGGCAGGTAATTTCAGCAAGTAAAAATTACTGAGAGAGATTTAGAAGAAGGCCTGTCAAGTTTTTTAACAGTTTGATGTATGCTAGTTTAGGTACTCCAAATTCCCTTCTTAATTCTATGATTTTTACAATATGAGAAGGTCTGTCTAATCTTGACCATGAGTGTCTACTACTACACTGAAGAGCCAGGAAGATGCTTAAGGGCCTGGAGCATCTCTACCATGAGGAAAGACTGATAGAGCTGGGAGTGTTTAGCCTAGAGAAGAGAAGGCTTGTGGGGGATCTTATTAATGTACATAAATATGTGAGGGGAGGGTGCAAAGAGGATGGAGCCAGGCTCTTTTTGGTGGTGGCCAGTGATAGGACAAGAGGGAGCTTGTCAAGTTGACTTTCCATGGACATCTTTCTCACAATAATCTAGATATGGTCCTGAGCATCTGGCTTGAGGTGTCTGCTTGAGCCAGGGGAGTTGGACCGTGTGATCTCCAGAGGTCCCTTCCATCCTCAACAGCTCTGTGATTCTGTGAACTGCAAACCTACTTCTCTCAAATACTCAGCTGTCAGTTGGCTCAGCTCTCTGTGCAGGCACTGGTACTGAAGTAAACTGATCCAGAGCATGGCTGGGAAAATGGCAGCAGTGCAACTCATATTTGATCAGTTCAAGCTGCTGCTCCTTAAAGCCTGTTTAAAAATATAGGTCTGTTGCAGCTCTATCAGTTTTATCATTTGCTTAATGTTGCTCATTTCATGGAAAGAGTTGTAGAATTAGTGTCATACAGTATTTTTTCTTTCATTAGCAGGCACCTAACTAAATGCAGTGGCATGAGATCAGAATCTGAGTTTGAGTCCTATGTAAATCCTCTTCTGAAGGGTTACGTTTTTCACTAGGGTGGATGCTGTCAAACAACAGCTCTTCACTTCAAAGCTTGAGCACAATTGTTTTAAATGCAGTGCTTGCTTCAGAATGCCTGGTTAATGTTTGTGGGAAACTGTGGTTCCCTTCCCCATTTCTTTAAATACTATTGCCTGCTCAGCTGTGCTGGGGTAGCCTGAAGAACCCATGGGTGCTGATGAATATGTTGACCGATTAACACAAAGTGCAGTCAAATATTCAGAATAAACAGCTATTCCCTCTGCTGTCCTCTTCTGCAATCCCAGATACTTTGAAGGTTTTTCCTCTTTGGGGTGATTCATTTGATCTATAAACTGATAATTCTGAACCACCTTAGCTATAAACTATTTGCTGATTTTTTCAGGGTCACTGGTGACTTCTGTAACTTGTGTACTCTGTCTCAGAGTTTCCCTTTGAACTGTATTTTTTATTTCTCTTAGCCTCTGTGGGTGCGACTCTTCTTTTGGAAGGAGGTTGCTGAGAAAATTCCTTTCACATCAAAGCAGTTTCGGATTCTGAATCCAGTCATTATCAAAGAGACAGCTTTGGACATTTTACAGTTCCCTGAGCCTCGATCAAAATTCTGGGGTTGGGATAAGGTAAGAAATTTCCTTTCACCAAAAGGAGATAGTAAAATAGAAGGTAAACAAAACAAGAAACTGAAAAAAGTTTTGGCCTTTTTACTTTCTCTGTGCAGTTTTAGAGCTGGTCTCAGGTAATAGGGAAATTAATGTGCTCTCAAAAGACTCTTGTATTTTCTTGTGCAAAATCAAAGTAAGATTTCAGCTCACCTTTTTAGAGGAGGTATTTTGCCTGTGTATGCTGACATGAAATGGCATTCAGGTGCAGCAAGACAAATTCATTCCAGTGTTTAAAAACATGCATTTGATATATATTAAGCCTGTTAAGCCAAACCAGCCATCAGCTGTAGACAGATGTGTCTCCAGCTGCAGGGAAAGCAGAGACAGTCTGGAAACCAGGCCAGTGTAAAGCAGCCTTCCAGCTGTTGGAATTGCTGTGTCTGCCAGAGTATGCTCAGTAGCAGCTGATGGGCATTCCGTCCCTCCGTGTCCTTTGCTCCAGCAGTGGTACACAGTGATGGATTGCCTGGTTTAATTATACACTGCATTTTTGCTACTTTAATTGCGTGTTTGAGAAATTGGATGTCACTAGTTCTCTTGAACTACAAAAAATACTGCCTAATCCCCATCTTCTTACGTTTTGTGTGAAAGCACTTAAGGTTATTGCACAAATATTTGAAGGATCTTCTCACATTTATTTATCAAAATAATATACTAAGCTAAGTATCTTAATTGTACGGTAGTGTATTTGCCTCCTTCACTGGTTGTTCAGTGAAAAATTGTATTCTCAAGAATACTGTTAGGGAACCTGATGTTGCTCAAGTCTGAAATAAGTGTACATCAATGTCAAGTTTAACTCTGTGTCAGAAGTTGTTTGGCTGTTCGAAGTGAAGGTTCACTTGAAGTTTAACTACACAGTGACAGGGCATCTTGCCTTCACAGGAAAAAAAAATTAGAGCTGACAGCCAGAACCCAAATACTTAAGTTGTATTGGTACTTTGGTGTGGAATTTTTAGTTTTATTTGATCATTGAATTGATTTTTAGTTGTAGTTTTGATTGATTTCAGTTTTAAATGAGGAGAGGGAATAGACAAAGTCATTAAATTGTGTAAAGTCTTTATAAAACTGGTAAAGGACAATATGTTTGAACTGAGAAATTTCACTTTTCTCCCTTTTTAGAATGTACCTACAATTGGCGTCACAGCAGTTGTTCTGGCCACACATTTATGTGATGAAGTGAGCTTAGCAGGATTTGGATATTACCTGGATCAGCCCAGCACACCTTTGCACTATTACAACAACCTCTGCATGGCTGCCATGAAAGAACAAACTATGCACAATGTGACAAGTGAGACAAAATTCCTGCAAAAACTGATCAAAGCAAAAGTTGTCAAAGACCTCACTGGAGGGATACACTGTGAATTCTGCAGCAAAGACAGCTAGTGACCAACATGCAGCATGGATAGGATTTGTTACATTTCCAGAGGTTTGGTTGGATCAACCCTTTCCCTACCTTTAGTTCTTTAAAGTGTACATGAAATGGACGTGGAATCCCTGCTGCCTTTTTTAATGTTGCGTTCAAGTTGTCGGACTTTTAAATTAATTTTCCTGTCAGATTTTACTTTGCACATTTCTGTGAATAGCTATGTAAATATGACTTGGAGTTGAAAGACATCCATTTAAAGTATTTAATGTTTTAAGTTGTCTGAATAAAAGCAGATTTTTTTGTTTTCAGATGTATATGGAACGCACATGGCTGGCCTGAATTGTCTAACAGTATACAAGAGTTATTTTCTACTGATCTGGTGTCTTTGTTGATCCAGTTCTTGGTGTCTTGACTCCTTTTCATGCATGCCATGAAAAGAAAGGCATAGGCTTCTTAAGTCTTTGATGTCTTGAACTTGAGCATTGCATTTACCCCTCAAATATTTGTATTCTTTTACTGATACATTTTTTTGGGAGTGAAGGACAAACGTAGGAGTGGAGTTGAAGGAAAAGGAATTGTTGTGGCAATAACTGAGTAGTAAGTACTTTGATGTTCATGATTGATATTAAAACCATTGATGTATTAATGTTTTGGGTTAGAATCCTGGTTTGTGAAGCACATTTGGGCCCAGGGTGCTCTAGAAGAGGATTTAGCTAGGAGGGGGCTTGAACCCAAACCAAGTCATTTGTCATTTCTGTTCCTGAAGACCCATCTAAATGTTTCTAACTAAATGATTTGCAGCAGAGTTCAGCTACCCAAATTAAAGAAGTGGCATTAATACAAAATCTGCCCTTTTTTTAAAATTTATTTTTTGAGTGACTTGAGAATTGCTGGTTCTATGAAACACTAGTTTGTATGAATCATTTAGCAATACTAGAATCGATGATTAGGTTACAATTTCCACTGGTTAACTTTATGATCCTTAAGTAATTAATTATAGATCTTGTCACCTTAATAGTTTGCAATGCTGATAACCCTTGTGAAGCCCAGTGTTGACTATCTGATTGGAGAGGTAGAGTTGTCGGTTTTCCCCCAAGTCAGTAATTGGGTGAATATATATGTTAAGAAGAAAATCACTTTAAGAAAGTAGTATAATCTAGTAGCAAGCTAGGTAACGGCTGAAAACAGCATATTTAAAAAACAAAAAAGAAAAGAAAGCTATAGATGTATGTTCTTGGGGGTGGAAACCAGTGCACTGCAAAGTCACTGGGCTGTGCAGATCTGTAAGCAAGCTTTAATGTTAATTTTTATTTTGTTATTAGTAGAGTATTAGGTATGACTGTTTGCACTGAGGAGTGGTGTTACTCAATCTACAGTGCGTGAAAAAGGCTTCCTTTGGGACTGAAAGCTTGTCAGCAAATCGATCAAAGGTTGGCCTAGAAACATTGTTCATAGTCATGGACTCTTCACATGGTGAATGTTCCCACTTTTCTTTGTTATGGACAAAGATATGAATGAAGCTGTAGTTTCAAATTTTCAAAATACTCATGTGGAAACACAAGATTAAGGTGGTTGTGTTTTGGGTTTTTATTCCGTGAAGAGAAGATCTAATGAATGACAGTGTTAGAATGCAGGAGCAGCAGACTGATGCTCACTGTTATACTAAGAGGCAATAAAAGGACACCAGATCATAAAGCATAACTGAAGAAAGTTGTGGACCTCATCTTTCCTAAGTCCCACATACCTACATGTCCTTGAAAGTCAATTGTGGGGGGTGAATAAATTTGAAGATCAGAAATTCTTGTCTCTGGCACTGTTTGTGTTCATAGCAATAATATTAATCTAGCCTCCTCCTCCATGAAAAGCATTCATTTTTATGCTAGCAATAAATTTCTAGTCTGGGGGGGGGTTTCTACGTATATTATATTATTTAATTTAAAAATATTTCATGTGTGAAGAGTTTTATACAAATAGTCTTTTAGTTAATATATTAAAATGTGGTAACTATTTTCTCCTGGTATTCAAACTGGAAGCAGAATACTTTAATTTCATTTTAGTATTAATGAAATTTTGGAAGATTTCAGAATGTGTGTGTTGGGAGGATGTCCTGAGTACACCAGAAGTCTGTGTTTCTGAGCACCTGGTCCCTCACCAGTTTGTTTAATTCAGCAACTTAAAAATAATCAGTTGATTAATGTAAATGCCAATAGCTTCTTGGAGATGCTGTATTTACTGTCAAATTTGCAAATTGTGTGGATGTAGGATTAGATTTCCTACCTGTTTTATGGCTTGTGATAAAACCTTGTTCTCCATGGCAGTGTGTGCAGACTTGACACTCCGTGAAATGGCAGCAAAAAGCAATAAAGTGATGAAACCACTTTCTATTTATGTATTTGTCGCTCAGTTCCGTTTGTTCTCTCTCCTTTGTTAAAGATTTTTCGTGTCTTGCTGATCCAGTTGAAAGTCCTGATGCAATCCCAGGTGCCCAAAAACAGGGGAAGTGGTAGCTGGTAACTTTTTCTCTGTTCATTTATGCCTTTTTAATATCTGTCAGTGGAATTATCTGTCTGGTGCTTGGAAGGGAGAACCCCTCTCAACACTGACCATATTGTGGGCTTCCAGAATTTTGAAGTTAATGTGGATGAGAGTGTTTTGGACTGGGTTATAGCACTGGCCTTAACATCAGGTGTGTGTCTCCTTCAATAGTGTAAACAGACTGCAGCTTCTTGTCTGTGCCTCAGCCTTGCTGGAAGTGAGATAAGAACAAGGCTGTCTGTGTTCTGTTGCTGTTTCACAGATTTATGCTTTGCAAAGTATCTGCATCATCCTTTGTAAATAGGTCTTAATAGTGTTTGGTTAAAAAGTCACCAAAGAGTTTGGGAGCTGTGATAAAGCCATTGTGTTCAGCATCAAATTTCTCTTTGTAACTCTTTGTAGGAGCTATCACAGCCAGGGATGTAACTTATCTATTTTGGTGCTGAGTTTTTTCATGGTTCCTGTGCAGGAAGTTGCACAAGGAGACATAAAGAGCTGCTTGCCTGTGGAGTGGGGAAGTGCTAAAAAAGGATGGCTGTGGCTGCAGTCTGTGACCCGTTGGCACCGAAACTGGGTACTGAGCTCGTAGGGACTGGTGAGAGGCTGATAAGGAACTGAAGAGAGTTCAGGCCCTCCAGAGCATGTATGTGTGTTGATAGCTGCAGCTCTTGTGCTGCAGTTGGAACTCCAGCAGGAAATGAGAGGGCACCAGGGGAGGCAGCTGTGTGGCACCAGTGTGATCGTTTTGCCTGTGCCAAGGGAGGATGAAGGAAGAGCAGCTCGGTAAAGACCAGCTCAGATATGATGCTGTGTCTTCCTTCCTCCAGCCTCCCAGCAGCAAGGTTTTATACAATGCATGATTTTACCATGCTTAGGAAAAGGTTCTTTACCCGGAGGGTGGTTGGGCACTGGAACAGGCTCCCCAGGGCAGTGGTCACAGCCCCAAGGCTGACAGAGCTCAGGAAGCATTTGGACAATGCTCAGGCACATGGTGTGACTCTTGGGGATGGTGCTGTGCAGGGCCAGGAGTTGGACTGGATGATACTGGTGGGTCCCTTCCAACTCAGGATATTCCATGATTCTGTGAAATGTGGGTACAGCCTGGTCAAAAGACTTTTGAGCCTTTTGGCATCAGCCTTGTCCTACATCTCCTGAGATGCTGCAAGATAAACAACACACCTTTAGAGTCCCTGAGGGGCTAATGCCAATGTTTTGGAGTGACTTCATGAAGTTGTATCCCATATTGCCTGCCCTATGCTCAGACATGATTCCTGTGCCTTTCTGTGTCTTTAAAACTGGATACGAGAGAGAAGAAAAAAAAAGCCAGACAAACTTTTCAAAGCAGTTTGTGCTCCAAGGTCAGTACTACTCCTCTGCGTGCTTTGGCGGCAGCCAGAGCGGAGGAAGCACCCTTTCTTGCTTTTCAGCCAGCTTTCAGCTCTGTTTTCTCTGGAGAGAGACGGAGAGTCTTCTTTTTTTTCCTGTGACTTCGGGTTTTTTTCTCCTCTTCTCTTCTGGAACTGTTTAGCAACACCAAAACTTACCCAAGAGACCTTACACCTCCAGCCCGGAGGGGCCTAGGCCGAAAACCCAGCTCCGAAGAGGAGGGGAGAGAGAGACCACACCCACAGAAAGGACTCTGAAATCTTCCCAGGTTTCTCTCCACAGCAAGAGGTTTTATTATTTAGCATTATTATTCTTTTCCTGTGTGTTTGTTAAATAAATAGGTTTTTTTCCCTTCACTTTCCTCTGAGGAATTTCTTCCCGAACCTGGTGGGGGAGGGGTGGCTGTAACCTGCCTTCTATCAGAGGACATTCATTTCGGACGTTCCTCTGAATTTGTCTCAAACCGGGACAACCCCTAATGCCTTGTGTCTCTAATTGTCCTTTTGAGCTACACAAACAGCGCCTTTCTTGCCACAAACAGGCTCTGGCTTTCTCTGCCTCCCTGGCCATTGTATTTTCCCTAAAACCAGCCTGTGAGCGGGGACTGAAGCACCCACCCATGTGCCCACAGGTGATGTGAATTACAAATGGGTATCGAGTGTTGCATTTCAGCATGTCCCCAGCCAAAAGGGGGGTGTGTTGCAAAACTTCCTGCGTTTTATAGATGTATAATCTTCCCCACTGTTCTCTGGGAAGGAGCTGCAGTGGCTCCTAGGTCTGTGCTGGTGATGGACCTGTACATTGCCATGAGGGAATCCTTCTGCTCCAGGTCTACCTGTATTCCTTGCTCCTCTCTGTGTGCAGCTTATTGCACCTGTGTGCTTTAAGCAAAAAAACTCTTAATTTGAAAGAATATAATAAAATGCCTTCCTTGAAGGATGACAAGGGATCTTTTGGTGGGGACCTGGTTTGAGTTCCTCACAAACTGAAGTCCAAACTATCACATGTGGCTGACTTTGTCAAGGGCATGACAGCATAAGTGGCTGCTCTGGTGGTCAAAGTAGAAGGCAGGTGTTAAACCAACTGTGCTATGACTGCTTCTGTGGTTTATATGGATGTGAAAAGCCAGGAATTGGCAGCACTGGGTTTTCAAGCAGAGGAGTGCTTGTTTCAGCAGATTTACCCTTTTCTCCTTGTCCAAGTACTTGTGCATCCCTTCTTTGTGGTTTAACAAAAAAACCCAAACACACCTGTGATTGAATCTTGACTGAAATTCTGATGCTCGTCAACACTTGTGTTTTTTGTTCTGTGAACTGGAATTAAAGCTGCTCATGCTTAAGAGAGTTGAGCTTGGCTGAACATAAGTTTACCTCCCTTTGGGGTCATCTGCCTGGTCATTTGTTTTCACAGCCTTCCTCTCCCATGCTTGAGCCAAAACCAACTTCTTCCCAAGTTCCTGCATATGCCATAGAGGAGAACAAAGCCTTCTTGTTCAGTGCAGCCACTCCTGCTCCCTCCTTGGGGGCAGTGAGGAGCGCTGGCCTTTGCAAGGAGGCATTTCCAGTTGCACGGGATGGCTTTGGCAGTGGTCAGGCACTGGAGCTGCTCGTTGAAAGGGGCTGCCAAGGCTCAGATAGAGTGTGGTGGGCAAGTTGCAGAAAAACCCATTTTCCACAAGCTGGAGTCATCTCTCTGACAGAGGAAAGTTGGGAATCCAAGCAGCTGTGGCAGTGCTGAGCATCACGTGCTTCCTTCCCAGTGATTTTTCTGTTCCTGCTGGATAGCTAAAATAATCATTCTGTAGTTCAAGGAAGTCTTGAGCCCCAGCTTGGGCCTTCAGCATATAAGCCAGTCTGGAGGGAAGTAGAAACACTGCTATTTGCAGATTTCCCCCTTTTAGCAACCTTTTTAAACCTGATCTGAGCTTATAAAACCCCAAACAAACCCATTTTGCAGAAGCTGGAATTACTTCCCCACCACCTTAGGCTGAGTTAAGGATGAGGAGATGTGAGGACCTGGTGGAGCAGATAGAGAAGCTGCAAAGAGGTTTTAACACTCTCTGAGCTGGATTGCTACTCCTTTTTTTTTCCCCTTGCGTCCCTTTTGTTTCTACTTCCTTTATTTTTGGCCACCAATATATTTTGGGGTTTTAATGCTGTTTTACTCTTTTCTCTGCCACTGTGTGCCAGTCTCTCTGGCTTCTTCTTGAGGCTGACCAGATGGAGAGTTCGGGTGGAAATGGTTTGTGTTCAAGTGGTATGAAGGCATTGGCTGCTGGGTTAGGTGGCTGCAGCAGAGAAACCTGAGAAAAGGACTTGGGGAAAGAAGGGGTATGGTGGGGAGGAGGTTTGGGATAAGCAGGGATGGAGAGGCAGGAATATACACACATCTCATTTGACCATCTGAGTGCAGCCTTAGGAATGTTTGCAGCAGGACTGTAGCTGCTAGGATCAACCCTCTGTGTCACTGTGTGACTGGGCCTCTCATGCTGCTGTAACATAAATGACCACAAAATATCTCGACAAAAATTTCTGGCCAACTTTTCCTTTCTGCTGAGGAGAGTGGAAGCTCATGAAAAGCAGCTGGTGTGGCTTCTCAGTGCTTGGTGTTGCTGCACCTGTAGGGAAAGATCAGGACATGTGCCCTGGGCAGTTTTATGACCCCTCTGTGCTGCTCTGTCCAGGAAAGAAGTGTACAGGTTACAACAGTTGTTCATATTGTGCCTTTTTAATGCCAAATCTTCACAAAGAAAGAAGAATTGGTTTGTTTTATCAATTGAGTAACGAGATTACCAGGAGCATTTTCAGTTTTATGGCTGGGTAGAGAGGTCTGGGGTTATTTTTAAGCAAGTCCTTTCCTATTTATAGAAGCAGCTAACTGGGTCAGATCATAGCTTAGCTCAAAACCCCAAGGAACTTTCCTCTGCATGGTCATGAGAGTCTGAACCCTGTCACCACTTCTGCTGCCTGGTTTTATCAGGCTTGATTTCTAAGCCTTCTCTCTGACCCATATAGCACCTAACCTGTGCGCTCAGCTCTTGTTTGGAAACCTGATTTAGACTGATTTGTGCTAGGCAAGGGACGTAGGTGCAGTTGGACACCCAGATCCCTCAGCAGCTCTCGGGTACCCCCACCTTGGTCCAGCTCTCAGACCATCAATAGAGACTTTGTTTGAGAAGAAGGGGAATTTAGCAATATTATTAGGTATAGGTTTTGCTATGTTCATGCCTACAGAGGTGAAAGGAAATGAATGTTTGTAGCTCTGCAGCCTGGGGGAACACTTGGGGAATGGCTTGGGCTGGAACCTCCTGCTGCAACGGGATGTCCCCAGCCACTTCTTCTAACAGCTCAGGCTGCATTAGAAATTTCAATAATTTTCATAATTCAATAATATCTGGGTACCAAAAAAGCTGTCCCCATACCCGACAGCCAACCTGGGGCCTTGCAGATCAGAGATGCTGAATTTTACGCCGCAGTATAAAAGCAGATGAGGTGAAATGCCCATGAAAGTAGCGCCAAGGAGGGCTCGTGGTTAGCAAATGCAGCCTGGGCTCTGCTTCCAGCTGAAGTTGTGGGAGTTATTTTCCGTCTGCAGAGGGACCGGGGGCGAGGAGCGGGCGCGCAGCCCCATCTAGCGCCGCCCCGGGATGCGCACAGGCTCTGCCCGAGCTTCCCCGGCTGCGACTGCACCGATTCGAGGCATCCAGGCAGGAAAAATCCTGAACTACGAACGCAACACACGTAGGCTGGTGCTGGAATGTAAGCCTGAAGTGAAGGGCATGGGAATGAGCCGCTTTCCTTGCTTAGCACACAAGTGGAGCTCAAGATAAGGGCTTTTACCCCGTGGTTTGTACAGTTCCGTGGAAGGGAGCAGTGTCCAGCTCTAGAGGGAGCATTGCTGCACGTGTTGTTGGTTGCTCCATTTCCCAGGGAGCTGGGCTGATGCACGGAGGTCTGTCCAGCCTGACTCAATCCTCCGTGCCACCAGAGAAACTTGGAGGGCAACAGAAAACCCGAGATCTCAAAAAACGTGGCTGGCAAGGATACTTGAGCAAGCAGAGACCAGCTAGTCCAGAAAAAATCATGCAAAGGGTCAATAGCAGAGAGAGTGATCACCTTCTTCCCTCTGCATCCTTCTGGGGAAAGTACAAGAAGTAACGGGCACAAATAGCATCCTGGTAGGTTTAGGTACAATAAGGAGGTTCTTCTAACATGAGATTAGAGAAGCATTAGTGTGAATTGTGCTGGGAGGCCTTCCAGCACTGGAAAGATTGAAGACTGTATCGGAGAAGCTCCAGCCAAGACTGTTTCAGCGGCAGCTGATCCCACCATTGGGCTAGGGATGGATTTAGCTGCCCTGGGGGAGGAAGGGAGTGTTCTTTCCAGCCTCTCTCTTTTTGCCCTTTCGATTTGATGCATGATATTAGACACTGATGCTGGAGTTGTGATTACTCACCCTTGTTCCTGAGGCATTTTTGGCTCTCTCCTTACAGGACATACTGTGAAAAAGTCATAGAACTGGGGACAGCTCTTCCCTGTAGTTAAAGCTGAAGTTGGGGCAGAGGGGAGGGAATGCAAGTCCTCGATTTAGAAGGAGCTGCGAGTTGAACCCCATCATGGCTGAAATTAGAGCATCTCCTGGACTGATTTAAAATGTACAATCCTGGAAAAAGCACCTTATCAGCTTGCAGAGGTTGTTATTTAGTTGGAGATGTAACTTCAGGTATGTTTGAACACTGGGGCTTGAACTTGCCTCTCTTATTGAGTGGTGATTGGGAATGTCAGCTTAGGAGAGTAGGTCTGAGGACAAAAGAAGTTCCTCATTGTGCAGAAATAAAGAGAAGGCTCAAAAATTGCAGGAAACCTCTTCTCTGAACTTCCATTTAGTTTCTCTCTCCTCCTGTGAAAATAATGTGTGAAATCTGGAGAAGCCACTTGGAGCCAAAGGATGTAATCGACCCTGACACTGTAAAACACTTCCCTGTGAAATCCTGCCTGCAGCCTGTCCAGGGAGGATTTGCTCTGTGGCTCATTGCACTCTCAGCTGGCATTTTGCTTCAGCTGCTCCTCGCACCTGCAGCAGTGGTGGCAGTGGGAGGAGCTGCCATGTGAAACCTGCAGCACAGGTGGGGTGGCACAGGGGAGATGTGTTTCAGTCTGGGTACAACATACACCTCATGAAGCCACCCAAGTGAGGGGAGGGGTGGGTTCTTTGCAGGCACAAACTTGCACAGCTGGGAGCTGCACTGATTGATGCCCCAGCAGGGTGTGAGCTCACCCATCTATATGCACTGCAGCTGCTTCTGCCATGTCTGATGTTCCTGGGGAATCTCTGCCTTGTGTTTGAACAGCCTCTGCTTTGTCTCTACTCCGAGTTTTCTGATCACTGTATCAGTGAAGAGAGAAAGAGAAGTAAAACACAACTGGTTAAGACACTGGCCGGGAAAACTCAAGCATTTTTCCCAAGCTCTGCTTATCTCTGACCCTCAGCCCAATCCTTGACTCTAAAGGGATTGTATGCATACCACTCCTGCTCTTGTTTTGGGATATATTTGCAAGCGTGACTTTTTCTTGGCCCCTTAGCTAGTCTTGTGAGCCTGTTCTGACTCTGATTAGGGGACGTAGCCTGTCCCTGATCCAGCCCATGTGGCAGTGAGGTCTCCTCCCCCATTCTTGACTGGTTTGCTGGCTGCTGGTGACGGCTGCAGGGTTAAGGCAATGCAATGACATCTTTCGGTCCCCTTCTCCAGCTGACATTACTTGGAGGTCCCATCCTTTTTAACCCTAAGCTGAATCCTGAGCATATGTGGGCCAGACAGGGAGAACACAACTGCTCTCTGTCCAAACAGCATTTCCCAGATCAGAGCTTTGCTGTCATTTCGCTCTGCAGTCCACAAAAGACAGAGTTGCCATAAAATGATCACACCTGGTAGTACAACTTCCTGATATATCTGCGAAGAGATCCTGATGTTCGACCCAGCAACTGGCAATCATCAACGTGCAGAGTTCCAAATGAAATACATTCCTGTGCAGCTTTCAATCCTTTGACAGAGATATTTCCCAGTGTAAAGCTGCCATGAAAAGTGTAAGCCAAAAACATATCATTTCTCAACCGGTGGTGCTAGGAACACGGCTGCAAAATCCAGAAATGAAGCAAATGCCCCTGGAGTGATTTGATTAGCTGGTTCTGACTTTTTTTTTCCCATCTGCACTAGCTGTTAGGCAAGAACTGAATGATGCTCAATTCATCATCTCATAAAAGGGCAGTGTGGAAGAAAGGAATAGGAACATTACAGGGAGATGTAACATGCACATGTTACCCCAGCAGCTGAAACTGCAAGCCTGCAGTCACCCCTTGTGTTACCAGCTCCCTGGAAAGAGGGAGGACATGCAAGTGTGTTCTTATACAGAAACAAGGAGGCAACTGAGTGTTGAGGCCCTTAATCCAGCTGATGTGTACAGACATTGCTCCAGGAGGACCTGCAGGTCTAGCACTGCATTCCCATTGGAGAACCATGGAATACTTCCACCCTTTGGAGAACACTAGGGGAAGTTTTAAAGTGGTGGATCTTTGAGCAGGTCAAATTTTGGTTGTTTCTATTTTTTTGTTTTTTGGGGTTTTTTTGAGGGGGGGGGGGTTGTTGTTTTGTTTGGTTTTGGTTTTTTAATATCTGTGAGCCCAGGTTGAGTTGGGACCCTTGGGCTGGGTCCCAGCTCTAATATGAGAGCGGTTTGCTTTTTGCTGATGTGCCTGCAGGCAGGGATGCCCACAGCAGGCAGGGCAGGTCAGAGGGCCTGTGGCTGCCACTCAGCATGTTGCCTTTGCTGTAGCCTGCACCTGGCTTTCACTTTGTCCTTGAACAAGTCATTGGTAAGTTGAATGACAAGTATTTCTTCCTTTCTTTCATTAGATTTACTGAAAAAATAAAGATTATATACTCTGACCTCTGCCTGCTGGCCCCCCAACTAGCTCATGGCCAATCTTAAATAAACTTTACATATGGGGAGAGTTGTTAAAGGTATTACAAGTTCATAAACAATCTCTGCCTGGGTAAGGGAGAAATAAAGGTAAGTAATTTCCCACCCAGTTTCAGCCAGCCAGCTCTGGCTGCGATACTTGGTGGGAATCCAGGCTTGCTTAATCCTGCTGTTCACAGACCTTCTAACTCTGGCTTTTTGCAGGTGCAGTTTTAGGAGTGAGTTTAGGGTTACAGAAGCATGATGCATGGGGTTTTTAAATTTGCTAGAAAAGAGGATGCTTGAAATTTCAACAGGGAGTCTTTGCAGGCAGGAGTTTCCTCCTCACCAGACAGAACTGATGGATTTGATGGCTTCCTTCATAGCAACAAGCAGGGAATTGTTTTAGGGTCAGGAAACACCACCCAGCCTCATCTCTGGGCTGAGCTGGAAGGGAATGGAAGGATCAGCAGAAGTGGGTGTATGCTCATAATGCTCTTGCTACTGTCGTTATCCAGCTTGTGCTGCTTCTCCCTCCAAAGTCCTTCCTGAAGGGAAATCCTGTGGACAGTCACACTTTCCTTGGAGAACCTCGCTTGCCATTGGCTCTGTTTTTCTTCCAACAGACAAAGCTTGGTGGACATAAATCAGAAGGGATGAGTGGAGTGTATGAAACAGGCTACTTCAATATGGGTATGAGGGGGATATCAGAACATCCTTTGCAGCAGCCAGGAGATTCCAGGTTTGGCTACAGAACTGTAGTCCATAAAAGTTGCTGGGATAGATCTGGTTCTTTTTTCCCCAAGAGAGAGGAAACCTTTTTCTGTCTCATTTGCTGCTTCTACTGATGCCAGATTTCCTTGTGTGAATGCATTTCTCTTCCTTCACACCCTCAGATAGACTTTCCATTGATTGCTTCCCAAATTTGTGGCCTTTAGATCCTGGAGCTCAGCTCTGCAATAGCCTCCTTCCAGATGAAAAGGAGGGGTGAGAAGCTAAAAATCAGTGGGTTTCACTTTTTTATCAATTACAGTGCTTCCCAGGCTATGTGGTTAGAGAAGTGAAGAGCTTAGGAAAAATCCGGGCTGAGGACCTGGCCTCAGCATCAAGGATTTCCTTTCTGAGATGAGCTGTTGCTCTGCTCTCCAGAGTAAGGATATCCCACTGTTTTATGTGATTGTATTTTTTTATGTCACACACCTCATTCAAGGGGCATCTGCACAGAGTTTTCTCATGGAAAGTGCAATCATTTTCTGGAATGTGTTGCTGCGGAGTATTGCTGAATCCAGCCACTTAGCAAAATTCAGAGGGAGGTCAGATATTTGCATGGATCACAACACTAGTCCGGACCCATAAGGGATTATGCTCACAGGTTTTGGAGCAGATCTGAAGAGTGCTTTCAGGCCTTAGTTGCTGTCTTGTGCTTAGAGCTTAGGAGGAGACCCTCACATTCAATAGCTTGTAGTCCTTCCCCAGCAGAGCCTTGTGTTGCCTATGAATCCCTGTGAATCAGTCCGTCCATCCATCCATCCATCCATCCATCCATCCATCCATCCATCCATCCATCCATCCATCCATCCATCTATCCATCTGATGGTCAGTCTCCAGCAATCCCACATACGTCAGTGTAAAACACACAGCTGGTGAGTGCTGTGCAGTTGAGTGCTGGTGGCTGCAGGCTCGGTGGCTCCCAGTCACCCGTGTCAAGGTGGCCAGAACTGAGAGAGCGAGTCAGAACCAATCTGCTTGTTTTCTTTTTTTCTTTATTTTTCAATTTGTGCCTGTTTTTTTTTTTGCTACTGCCCAGTCCCCTAAAGGGGAAGGGTGATGATGGTGGTGTGCTCCTCTGCTCCTAACACCATTTACCTAACTTTTGTTGTTTTACCAGCCATCTTCCTTGTGTATTGAGGAGATGCTCTGCCTTTTTGCAGCCCCTTGTGTTTATCTTGGCCTCCCTCTGGCAACTTCTGTTACCAGGATGCCTCCTAAGTGCACCTACACCATCATTATCTGCCTTTTTAGTAATCACAGCACTGATATATGTGAAATTGTGTCTGGCTGGGTCATCAGTGCTAGAAAGCACTCATATGCTCTTCCTCGCTATGCTGTTTAAGTAAGCTTATACTGTGATTCAAGGGAAATTATTACTAATTTTACACTGCTCAGTGTGTTTATAATTTGTGGGTGCCATAGGTATCTGCACCATCTGAGCAGGCTTTTGTGTGTGGGTGCATCGGCATCGCGGCACCTCTCACTGCCCCGGGTTGGGTTTCATCATCTCCGCGTGCTGCGGGAGGGAGCCAAAGCCTGCCCGAAAGCAGCAGCAGGTTTGAATCCTCCCCTCTGCACCCCCAGCATCGCAGCCTGACACTGACGCCGCTCTGTCTCGGCTCTGTGTGACCACGCCGGACACGCGGGGGCCGCCGCGCTCCCCGGCAGAGGGCACTGACAGACAGACGGACAGACGGACCGATGGGTGGGTGGATGGATGGATGCGTAACCTACGCCAAGCGCTGTTCTGCTCTTCTCCGGGGCTCTTTAGCCGGGATCGCGGGCCAGTTAAGCTGGAGCATAAGCCCCATGCCTGGCTGGAGGAGGCCGGGCTGGCGGGGTCAGGGCTCTCTCTCCCGTTTCCCCAGCTGACGACGGTGCCAGCGGCTCCAGCCCATAAAACCTGAGCTTGGTGTGGGTCTTTGCTAGGATGGGGTGTGTGGGGAGGAAGGGTTTAAAGAGATCCCTGCACGATGCTAATCCTTGCACAATTCTTAGGGAGGATTTATCTTTTTGGCATAATTTATTTTCAAAGAGCATTTCAGTGTGGGCTGGGGGAGAACACAGCTGAAATCCCATATTCTGACCATAGGTTTTTGCCTGAGCAAGTACACTGAGAGCAGATTGCAGACTGAGACCTTGGAAGATGATGCCAGGAGAAAACTGCCACCCTACCGTATGCATAAACGTAATAATGTATTTTTTTTCCTTTGACTAGCCACCTCCTTCTCCCTTTAGTTTCTCTGGTCACAGACTGTGCCTCAAAGCATTGCACTCAGACACCAATATGCACAAACAAAACCTGTGTTTTGCCCAGCAACCCACTGATCAGTGAAATTTGAAGCAGGAGAGCTCAAATAAAACGTTCAATATTGACCTATTAAAAATTCCAGGAGGGTCTTTCTACAAACTGACTGACTCCTGGTTTGCCCCGAATAGCACAGTGTCCTTATACTGCAGCTGCTCTTGTGAGGTCTCCAAAGACATGCAGCTCCAGGCCTGGTTAGCATTTAGATGGGAGACCTCCAAGAGCTTTGGCTGGTTGAAAAACAAGTATTGGAGTTTCAGTAAGTGGCATTTTCCTGTCCTGAGTCATTGTTGAACACACACCCATTCCAGCAGCAGAAGATCTCATTCTTCAATGCTGTCTTTCTGGCACCCAAGAGCTCTCCAAAGTTAAAGTCCATCTTGTCAACACCAGCTGCACTGAGATACTCTGGGTGTTTGCTGAAGAGGAGAGACACGTGCAGGACATGGTCCTGGCACCCATCACAGTGTTCAGCAATGGATGGGACGTTGGAATTCAAATATTGAGCAAAAATGACATTTTTAATACAGCAAGGGTCAGGTTAGGTGATACCAGAGGAAGGAGTTTTTGAAGGAAGGGTTCAGATCTCCCTGTGCTTATCCCTTTTGCTTGCTAGCATCAAGCTGACAGTAGCTGTTCCTGACCCTTCCCTCCAAGGGTTGCTAAGAGCAGCCTCACTTCTCTCACCGTGCCTGTTGCTCTTACAGATATATCACTTGCTGTCTGCTGAAAGCAGAACATCTGTCCAGTCTGTTTCCTCTAGACTCCTCCAGGTGGGAATCATTACTGCTGATTTACACCTGGTGATTCAGAGCAGATAATGGAGAAGATGAGGATGTTCTCCTCAAACAGGAGCAGGACAAACTGCACCTGGAGAGTTTCTTTGCTGGAATGAGCTGGATGTCTGGAAGGGGCCAAGATTCATAAGCAAAGACAAAAGAAAGTGTTTTACTTGCTAGAAGTTTATTGCATTGAATATTTCCAGCGACACCCTGAAGGTCACCAGAAGCTTCACACAAATTCACAACTGGTTGCAGGGTACAGTATGGAGCAAGGGCAGGTTATTATTTTAGAGCAAAGCAGCTGTGTAACATGGATCTTTCTTTTCTTCCTGTGGTCCTGTGTTATCCTAAGGGCTTACAGCTCCAAGATGACTGCATGATGGCTCTGGGCAGGGTGACATACAGGCAGAAGACATACAGGCAGAAGACACTGCACACAGCAGGTATGGAGCTGATTACCTTTCTCTGAAATATGAAAAGCAGAGAAGAGGAGAGGGTGATTTTTGCACTTCCTGCAGAGCTGGGGACAGCCTGGCTTCTGTGGCCTGATCCTAATCACTCTGTACTCCAAAATGGTGCATTGAACAGAAATTGCACTCACCAATGAGTTCACCTGAAGAGGCTTCCCACTGGTGGGGACTTAACTGGTGACTGCTTGTGCTTCTGAGGGGGTACCATTTCAGACCGTTTCCATGGGCTATTTGAAGGGTTTTCCATCACGAGCAGAAACAAGAAGCCCAGTAGCAGATTTTTCCCTGATTTCATCCTCAGACTGATGTGGGTGGAGAGGCTGTATGGATTACTGAGGACACAGCTGACGTTTTGTGGGGTTCCCAGGAATTTGGCGTGGGCACCTTCAGCCAGGGCTGTTTTGTTTTAAAAGCAAACGTGAGCTCTTGGACCAGGCCCTGTGGGATGCTGACACCACCTGGCAGAAGGGCTGTGCTCAGATCGGGGCGATGGTATGTGTTTAATTTTGAGCTGGAGGAGGAGAACTATGGTGAGTCCTGGGTCAGTGACAATGAGGTCTGGACTCCAGATGTGCAAAGCCTGGCAGTGCGAGACGGGAAGGCTGTTTAGAGAAGAACATTTTGGAAGTCTGGGGGAGTGCACAGTGGGATACTAGATCTCAAATTGAATCTACAGCCAAAAAGGGAGGAATCTAGCAGCAGTTTTATCAGGCTGGGCTACTGCAGGAATTGCTTCAGTTGCTGGCCAGGAGTGTTGCTGAGAAATTGGATCCTGCAGCAGCCTTATCTGATGGGTCAAGGGAACAGCTTCCAGAATTTGCAAAGTGGTTCCTCTCAGTGTAAGGCAGTGGGGCAGTGAGCTGGCTCAGGATTGCTGTGTGAGCTTTTGAAGCTGCCCAGTGTTGAGCAGTGCTTTCAACTGAAGGTTGTGCAACTCTGGAAGGAACATTGCAGAGACAGCAGAGACACATTACTGCTTAAAATCTGCAGAGCTTCTGTTGGTTTTGAAGGCTGAATTATCCTTATTGGTTTACCCCCACGGATGGGGTTAGTGAGGCACTGGAACTGGTTGCCCAAAGAAGCTGTGGATGCCCCATCATTGGCATCTTGGAAGTGTTCAAGACCAGGTTGGACAGGTCTTGGAGCAACCTGATCTGGTGGGTGTCATCCCTGTCCATGGCAGGGGTGTTGGACCTGGTGATCTTTAAGGTGCCTTCTGACTCAAGCCATTCTAAGATTCTATTGAAAATGGGAAGGAGGTTCTGCAGCAAATGGTGCTCCTTAGATACATAATCTCATGCTTCAGTATTGGTTAGTCACACTGTCAGCTCCTCTGGTAACAGTGCGAGGTAGCTGATATGGCAGATATGACTGTGGTGACTTGCTGGAGCAGCAGGAAGCATCTCCTGCTGCAAGGTCGCCTCTGCACATTGCCTCATCTGTTCCTGTTGCTCTTGGCAGGTGTTTAGTGCCTCCTGTGACAAGTGTTTCCACGGCTGCTGTGCCATGAATGACAGATCCATTTCCAGAACAAAACCCAAGCACTTTCCTGCACCATGACTTTCTTTGAGTGCAGTGTAAGAAATGAGCAACACCAAAATGAACAATGTCAAAATGTGTCTTGAGTCTTTTGCAAGGACTGTGGCTGTGGATAGGCAGACCAGACATTTCTTTCTGCTCATGCTGCTCTTGATGTGCCTTGCATGGTGAGAACCATGCTTCTTTTCAAATTGGATATTTAAATATTTTATTGCATTAAAACAGGAGTAAATGGGAAGTAAAAAACCAGTGATACAGAGAAAGACACTGCCACTGACAGGCAGAAGGGCACCTTGCTGTTGGGAGCCAAGGTCCCTACGAATGTCAGGTATTTCCAGGAATAAACAGCAGCTGTGTGAGTTTCAGGGATGTGAATTTTGAAATAAGCACTGAAAGTTCCTGCTATGTGTCTATCAGGTGACCAGTATCTTTGGTGGATGCAGACTCTGGGAGGAGATGTTCCCATGGAAAGCTCAACCAGGAGAGATAGTGAAGGGCCTTGATGAGAAGCTGTGTGAGGAGCAGCTGAGGGCACTCGGCCTGTTCAGCCTGGAGAAGAGGAGACTGAGGGGAGACTTCACTGCAGTTACAACTTCTCGTGAAGGGAAGAGAAAGGGCAGACACTGATCTCTTCTCTGTGGTGACAGTGACAGGACCCGAGGGAATGGCCTGAAGTTGTGTCAAGGGAGATTAGGTTGGATATTAGAAAAAGGTTCTTCCCCCAGAGGGTGGCTGGGCACTGGAACAGGCTCCCCAGGGCAGTGGTCACAGCACCAAGCCTGACAGAGCTCAAGAAGTGTTTGCACAATTCTCTCAAGCACATGGTGTGACTCTTGTGTCCTGTGCGGGGCCAGGCATTGGACTCAATGATCCTTGTGGGTTCCTTCCAACTCAGGATATTCTATGATTCTATGATACTGCCATGGCAGTAATTTTGGATATGACCCCCCAGTTCAACAGAGAGGACCTGCAACTGGTTTGCTGTGGAGGTTACATCTCCTTCCTGCTCTAGAGGGGTTTTCCACAGGTCAGCGCTATCAGACATCTTTGTGTTGCAGGGCTGCTCATGTAGGAGCTCTTTGGTGCTAAACTGAAGGTTTCAGCTTAGGTTCAGCCACTAATTCAGGTCCTTAACTTTGAAGCAGCATCTAAGTTCCCTCTGAAGTCAATAGAGATGAGCTGCTCTAGACCTAAGGTTTGAATTGTCTCCACAGGCTGTAAAGAAAACACAGAACAGTGAGACATCTTACTAAAAATACAGAGGGATAGGATGATTTCAGTCACCAGTCCTCATCACTCTTGACTCTTGTAAAGTCCACTGTCCAACATTTTTGCCCATTTCTCTTCTAAGACCACATCATTAATAATGCCCATCCCTGCAGACCTTGTTGTGGTCCAGAATCCCATCTCACAAGGTGTTACATCAACACAGTTTGTCTTCTAGATGACCAGAGAACCATGTCCCTGCACCACAGGACCACAATGCAGCATCTCAGCTCTGCCCTGGGGGCACCTCCTTTTGTTCAAAGCCATTGTATCCTGCTAGGGAGCTCCCAGGAAAGCCTTGGGAGTGGGATTTCGAGTGGGTGTTGTGGGGACCTTTCCGCCAGCAGGTGTGGGGCAGAAGGCCAGATGACACCTCAGAGCAGAGCAGGGAATGGGGCAAGCCCTTACAAGGGAATGTACAGTATGCAGGGCACACACAGGCAGTGTCCATCAGCCAGTACAGTAGCAGCCTGGAATAGTTTGGCCGGGTAGCCCTGCATGAGGGAACGCTCCTGAAATAGGTTGATAGCCCTGATGTTATTTTTGTTGCGCTGGAAACCACAGCCCTGGCATCCTGAGTGGCTGCTGGCACCCAGGTGGCTGCTCTGGGGTGGGTGCATCCTAATGTGGGAGGTGAGGAAGTCACCTTCCACTTGGGGAAGGAGGGGGATTTAGAGATAAATGGTGGAAGATTTGTAAAAAGGAGCTTGCAATGCTCTGTTGAGGAGCAATATGAGCATGGCACGGGAAGTCAGTAGATTAGGATGCTGAGGGCCAGAGATGGAGGAGAAGGAAAGAATCCCTCCTTCCTTCTTGCACTGCTTCATCTTGTGAATGGCAGGCACAGCTTCACTGCTGCAGTCACCTTTGTCTCAAAAGTCCACACAACACAGTAGATGCTTCTGTCTGAGCCACCATCTTGAAATACGCCTCAAATTGTAAAATACCTCCTAAAGTGACAGTCTCCGTAGGGAACTGACCAATGGCCAACCAAATTTCTGGTTCAGTCCAAGACTGTCCCAAAAGCAATCCTAGGGCTGTAGCCTTAAATCACTTAGGACTACGGAGTTTATGAGGTCTGTAGAAACTTTCTGACCTCAGTGATTCATTTTTAGCCAAAAAGCTCTGTTTTTTAGATCTCAGCATGAGGCGAACTTTAGCAGGAAAATAGTTCAACACTCAAAAGCAAATTTTGCAGAAAAAAAGGTGTTAAGCCTAAAATTTCATATAGGAAAGTTGGGAGGAAAGCTGTGCCAAGCTCCACGTATGAAGCAGACTCTGACTTACTGGGTCCTCAAAATAAGTGGCCACTTTTATAAGGTGACAATGATTTCCAGATTGCATGTTCCTGCCTGCTGTGAGTGGGGGTGAAACGGGCCAATTTGCTGTCACTGGGCTCCAAGGTGGATCCCTCTTTCTCACTGCATCTGAAAGACAAGCAGAGCGAAGAAACTGAGGTGGAAATTGAGGGACTTTCGGGTCATCACATGGCTTCAAAGAGTTGTGCTTGAAGACACGGCAGTTCTAATTACTGAGGTGCCTGCACAGTGACAGCAACGTGACACGTGATCATAAAGTGGAGAAATATCTCCAGAAATAGAAGCACATTTATATGCAGCGTGTGCTTCTCCCATGCTCCTTTACTTAGGGAATATGAAAAGCAATGGAGGGATCACCTCCTTTCCTCCTTCTTGAGACAGTTCCTTCGGCAGATTGGGGCTTGTTATCCTCTGTGGGAAGGTGTGGAGAAAGGGATGTCCTTTGGGTGCATAGGAGATGTTCCTATGCAGGAATATTTAAGGATCTCATGTTCCTGTGGCTCCCTGGTGAGTCAGGGGAGGCAGTTCCTGTGTTAGAACAGGGACCTGAAAAACGAATGTTTCAGATGACTATGTAGAGAGGAGGGGGCTGTAGGGAACTCATAGTTTTCATGATATCCCATCTATGAACTCCCCATGTACTGCTCTTGGAATGAAATGTCATGGCTCATTTATTCTTGTCACTATTGTGAGCTGCTGTGAACACTCTCAAATTAAATTATACTTTGTTAAAAGACCATCAACTTGGGCACAAGAAGAAAAATATTCATGGGTTTGTCCTGCTCCTCAAAGAGTTTAGTTCCTACCTTTGCAACCAGCATCCAGGTTTCTTTTGCAATTTCTCGTCCTCCTTAGGAAGGATAAAACCCCTCCCATGGCCCTTCCAGTGAACTTTCTGCCTGAAAACCCCAAAACTGTGACTTTATTTAGAGCCTGAAGGGGCCAGCTCTGGATTGTGTCAGGCAGGATGTCCTGGGACTTGAGGTCTTGAGAAGAAGTGATGGATAGGGCAAAAAAACAAAACAAAACAAAACAAAAAAAACACACACAAAAAAATAAAATGCCATTTTTATTTCCTTTCCCAAAGGTCTCCTTAACACCATTTCATTTTGAAACAAAATGTGCAAGAGCCATGTGCTGGAATGGGAAGATGGTCTCAATTCACAAGTGTGGGGTTAGCTCCTGGGCTCACACTGTGCTTCTCCAGGGCACACAACAATGAGGAGAAGGTCTTTGGGCAACCCAAAATGGAAAGGACTTTCAAATATTCCCTCCCTTGATCTTTCTTGGGAGGAGTGGGAGCGTGTTCCTGAAGTCTGCAAACTGAGTACATCTGAGGTGAAAGTGTTTTTGGAATAAATATTAAACGTGTCATACATGGGTTATTGCATAGTGGATTATTGCACAGCTGCAAGAGTGCATTTCTCTCTGTTGTCAAAGTGAATAAAATTCAGTTGTTTTCCTCTAGATGCACTTGCAGATGTGGTGGAGCTTTTTGCAGCTCTCTTGGAATCAGGAAAGTTACACAAAACAGTTTCTCTCTGATGGTTCCACATCCACCCTCTCTTAAATCTGATATAATTGCTCACATTTCCAGAGTCTCCAATGGTCAGAAAGATCCTGAAAAGACTTGTAAAATGATTCTGTGCCTGTGAGAACAGCCATTGATTTTTATTGAAAAAATACATGTAATGAATGCTATGCTTGCTAACAACATTCCCAAGATTGAGGCTAAAAGTATGGAAAAATATGATAGCGGGTGTGGTGGGAAGGGTTTATTTGCTCTCATTTGGTATGACTGGGATAATACAGCTGGAGTAGATGTGAAAGATAATGTAGCCTGGAAGTGTTTACAGAATGAATCTGAGTTACAGCACCTGAGTTAGCCTGAGTATGGTTTAGGTATCTCAGGGGTGTCAGGGAACCTGTGTTTCATATATGTTTATGCATCATACCCAATTAAGCACAAACCTACCTCTGCAATCTCTTTGCAGTAGAGTCCTGGTGGGCACCAGCCCAAAATAAGTTACAAAAATCACCAAGCTCATGGAAAAAGTTATAGGGCTTTTTACCCTTAGCTACATTTCCAGACATGGACACTTTGATGGGACCTCAGCATGGTGCTGTTGACACACCTGAAGGATGGGATGCCATCCAGAGGGACGTGGACAGGCTAGGGAAGTGGGCCCATGGGAATCTCATGCAGTTTAACAAGGCCAGGTGCTGAGTCACCTGAGTCAGGGCAATTCCTGGTATCAGTCCAGGCTAGGGGGATGAACAGACCAAAACCAGCCCTGCCAAGAAGGCCTTGGGGGTGCTGGTGGATGAAAAACTGGACATGAGCTGGCCACGTGCACAGGCAGCTCAGAAACCGTCCATGTCCTGGGCTGCATCCAAAGCAGGGTGGGCAGGTCGAGGGAGGGGATTCTGCCCCTCTGCCCCACTCAGGTGAGACCCCCCCCCTGCAGACCTGTGTCCAGCTCTGGGGTCCAGCACAGGAAGGATGTGGACCTGTTGGAGTCAGTCCAGAAAAGGCACCAAGGTGATCAGAGGGATGCAGCACCTCTCCCATGAGAAAAGGCTGAGAGAATTGTTCAGCCTGGAAAAGAGAAGCTTCAGGGTGACCTAATTCCCTTCAGTACCTGAAGAGAACTTACAGGAAAGATGGGGCAAGACTCTTGACAAGGGCATGTAGTGACAGGACAAGGGGGAATGGCTTCAAACTGAGAGAGAGCAGGTTTAGATTAGATATTAGGAAGAAATTCTTTGCGAGGGACAGGAGACACTGGAACAGGCTGCCCAGGGAAGCTGTGGCTGCCCCATCCCTGAAGTGTTCAAGGCCAGGTTGGATGGGGCTCTGAGCAACCTGGTCTAGTGGAAGGTGTCCCTGCCCATGGTAGGGGGTGGAATGAGATGATTTTCAAGGTCTCCATCCAACTCAAACCATTCAGTGATTCTATGATGACACTGGGACATCTTAGGTCAAATTTAACACGTATATCTATGTCTCTATATTTGCCTGTGTGTCCAGCATAGTGACACCTCCACATTCATAGGGATGTGGGATGTGGGAGTAGGAAAGATGACTTGGATGCATGCAGTGACTCCTGGTGTTTCAAACGGTGGTGATATACAGCCACCCCCACGCCCACCCCACATCTTCATTAATTAGTCAGATCCATCTGACTGAAAACCACTTTTTGTCATGTAGTGCCTATTGGAAGCCTGTTCCAGGCAAGAGCTTCTCAGAGGGTTGTTTTCTCTCTAATTTTTTGCCTAATTTATTCCTGGCCTCTTCATACCCGTTTGTTCCTGTGCCAACATTGTCTTTTAGCTTCAATAGCTCAGCTGCCTCTCTGATGCTTGCCCCAATGTATTTATAGACAGCAACCATGTCTCCTCTCAGCTTTCATTCTGTGGCCTAAATGAGCTTTTTTAGCAGATGACTACCTAGGGAGCAGAGATGTGTAGACACATCTCAGCTGGCCTGACAGTGGCTGGCGCCCGTGGCAGCCCCAGGGTGTCAGGACAGAGCAGGCTGAGCAGACCCAACAAAGAGCTGCAGGGCAACCTGAGCAGCTGATGTGCCTGTCGGCACGTCCTAGGCAGCAGTGCTGGAGTCCCACTGCCTTTGTGCTATGCCCAAAAGTTGTTGCTAACAACTGAGGAAGAAGCTGTGCTGGTGCTTCAGGAACCATGCACAACCCATTGGTGAGAGACCCCAAAGTCAACTGTTTAACTTTTTCTCTAAGAAGTTTAAGAAGTGGTGCAAGCATGAGACTAAACTAGTATTTCTATTCAGAGATGCCTCTTCCTCCCGCGTCAGTCAGCTGGAAAGGTGGTGCACTCTCTATCTCGGGATGGCTTTTAAAAGAATATACTGAAGCCTGTCCCACTCTCTCCAGTCTTGGTGGGACATGTGGGTGGAAAAAGAGGCACACACTGTGGGAACAAAAGGTTTCTGTCCATCTTTTACTTACTCTGGTGTTTACACACAGGTCTCCAGGCAGGGTGTGAAGAGGTGGAAAGCAAGGCTTTGCCACTGATGCATCAGGTGACCTTGTGACAGCTATTGCACCTCTCTTTGCTTTCTCATCACCTCTTTGGCCTGTATCCCCCCTGGGGACTGCACACACTCAGCGCACAGCCCACAGCAGCACGGGGACCCCACTTTTGGGCTTCCTATGACCTTCTGTAGCAATGCCAGCAATCTCTTCCCGAGTTGTTTATTGTTCCCCTCTGCCTCTGAACCAGCTGCTCACATTGCAGAATTTACAAGGGCTGACGGTATTCCATGGGAAGGAAGTAGAGCTGCATTTTAGCTTATATTTATGTGGTTCTCCTACTTCACCTATGCTTAGGGCTTCTGTGAGATCTGTCATCACTCAGCAGAAAGGAAGGAAACAATGAGTCCTTGCCTGAAAGTGATTTTTTTTTGCAGACACTTTTGATGAAAACAGAAGACTTCTTGGGTCTGTTAAAACAGAACTGAATAGGCTGCAGCTGAGAGTGGCAGCAGTAATTTGCTTTTCCTGATCCGGTTTGTTTCAGCCACCTGGTCGCCCATCCTGATGTCTCCTTTTTGGTCTCAAACTGTTCTTGCAGTGCAGTCTGCCTGCACCTCTTGCCCGTGCAGAAAATGGAAACCCCAGGATAAAACTGAAGCTCTCATAAAGCGCTGCAATGTGCATTTTAGGTCTGATGGTTTTCCTGTGGTCAAAAAAATTTCCATTATAAAAATTATTTACTTTGAGGGAAGGTGAAAACATCAATGGAAATGTGACCATACATGGAAAAGAAAATCCACCCTAGTTATGTGCATCCAATGTTTGCTGCCATGTTGTAGGAGTATTGGATGCAACCACTTTTTATGTGATGTGCTGCTATGAGCTTTGCCTGTGCCGTAATAAAAGGCAGTAACTCTACATGCTTTATTTCAGGAGATATTGGAGAGTTCAGGTGAGGTTCTCACACATAGCTCCAAGAAATATCACAGTAAAGACCAGTTACAGAAAGAGTTTTCACCAGTGCAGAGTTTTTGCTAGGAATAGTACTTGGAGAAGATTATTTCCCCTTTTCATCTGTCTCTTGTCTCTTCCTTTGACAGCCAGTCTATCACTACTTGATTCTCAACCAAATCAGAACTCTTCAGTTCTACCTTTCTTGCCCTGCCCAGGTTAGCAAACTTATACTCACTGACCAGTTTTGTGAGATTTGTTTTAGTCCCCTTTGGCAGAAAGACAATCTTCAGAAACATTTTATCCTGTGGATGGAAAACAGGGATTGTTGGAGATCAGCGCAGCAGAGCCAAAGCCTGGTGTCGTGGACACCCATGTGGGATAGGAGAGATGAGCTCTCCTTCTCCAGCCTGGTGACATCAGCAAGAGGACAAGCTGCAGCACTTTAATCCATCAGCATCAGTGGGAGCCACTCAGAATGAAACAAAATGATCCTATTTTCCAAATGGCACTCAGCAGGGTCAGATGTTTGTCACAGAGATAGAGGACAAGTTGGTTTGGCCTGTGAGGGTCTGGGGACACACAAAGGTGTGCACGATTCTGTGGATGTGAGCTGCAAGCACCCATGGTACCGGGGACTGCTGCGAGGTGCGATTGTGGTGCTGTGACCCACGGGGCCGTGCGTGTCACCGCTGGGGCAGAAGGATGTGGCATGGGCTGGGGAGGGGCTGAGCACTGCGTCCTGCTGGAGCCGCGTCAGGGTTTCCAGGCAGAAAGCAATTTATCAGTCTGTTGTGCTTACTTTCTCCTGACCTGTGTGATCAAGAGCAAATTGCCCAGGACAAAACAAAAAAAGTGAAAAAATGAAGGGAGATGGAGGTTACAACCTTCCTGCTTGCAAGGGGAGGCTGTAAAATGGCATTTGAGGGAAGAGCTGAGTCTTTCCCGTTGTGAGGCTGCCTGTGCTCACTCAGATTTTCAGTGTCTGCAAATATGTGCTAGAGGGAGTTGACCATCGCATTTTTGTCAGCTCCCTCCTCAAAGGCAGAACTTGATGTCCTGCTTCTCTTTTCCTCTTTTTTGTCTCCTCCCACCTCCCCTTTTCCCCTGTCCACATGACAGTCATAAAAAGATAATGGAAACAATATGGGAATAGTCCCGGTCAGAGCAGCTTCCTTGTGGATGAGAGCCGCGTGCAGTAGCTGGGGAGGCTGTGAGGTCCCTTTGGAAAGCCAACAAGGGCAGGTCACGGTGTCCTTGTTTCCAAAATCAGTGCTGTCCTAGGACTGTACTGGTGGAGTGGAGCCATTTGGATACCAGGCACTGGCCACTGTGCTGGTGGGATAGGAAACCCCAAGATGAGGTTATTATATTTGAATTGGGTTTTGTGCTGAAATGCTCTTTAGGGCAAGGCCATCAGAGGGTGATAAAAGCATCCTGAACACTCTCCTCCGCCCATCCTGGCCATGGGCCTGCCCAGTCCCTGCCAGGCAGGAGCTGCTGTGGATGGGCCTGTTGACTGTAGCCTGCTGGCGGCTGTTTGCAGCTAGGAAGGACAATATGCTGATTGCAGAATCCGGTTTAATTACTCACAGCACATGCCATTAAGAGAAATTGGCTCAGCTTTCTCAGGAGCAACACATCTGAACTGACTCACCTTCATAAAACTTGGCTCACATGCTAATTAGATGGCTTGGCTTAAAAAGATTGAGCCCCTATTCTGCCACCAGCTCACAGGACCTAGTGTTATTTAAAGATCCTGGATTTCCTTATATAAGAGTTCAATTGTTTTTTCAACAGAAAAAAAAAATCAAAAGAGAAAAGAAAAAAAAAAACCTCAACCCACCCTTTAAACAGAATATAAATTTATACATCATTGAGTTCTTAATTTTCATGGAATTTCTCTCCCTCTCACAGACAGAAGTTGTATATACAGGATTTTAGTATTTCCTCTCCGGCTCCAGCCCCAATTTGAAGGACTGTAAAAGTTTGAACCGATTCCAATAGTGTGCGGTTTGCATGGTCTGTGCTACACTGCAGAGTCAAAACAGCCCACACAGTAACAGACATGCAGTAAATCTTGGGAGAAGTGTTTCCTTTCTTCACACACACACACATAGAGGATTGAAATTCAATTATAGTTTTAAAATAATACTGAAATTTGGAGGCAGAGGATAAAAAAGCAAGCGGCGCTCCTCACAGCGAGGAACCCGGCGTGTCTTGAAGTGCTATCAGGTTTCAGGGAGCTCGGGGCTGATGATAACGTGTTCAGCATATTCTGCGGTCGGGCTAGTTTGCAAACATGAACTCATTATTACTGAATGATCATAGCAGTTAATTGTCTTTGGAGAGAGATTTAGAGTCCCCTTGCACTGCGTTTTTTGCCTATCCCATGTACTTTTTCACAGATCTTGGGAAGAACAGAATGTAAAACTACAGATCATCAAATTAGCCTTTAATAATGCTGCGAGACCTGCATGCACCACAAATACACAAAATCCTTCCTTCTCCTCTGCTTTTTCTCCCTTGCACATGTTATAAACAAAGGAAGAGAGCAGCAGGCTCTCTGCCAGATCTACCCATGTTTTCTCTTTATCTTTGCTTCCATCACGCTTTTGACTAATTATATCACTGTGCCTGTAGGAGAGGGGCTGTATCAACAGATATTTGCAAAATGCTCAGCCGCAGCAGCAGCAATGATTGTGGAACCCAAAACAACCCAGGATTTTGCTGGCTGAGCATGAGGCACGTTTTAATAACAGAGTGACACTGGGTCAGGAGTTTGCCAGCGATGCTCACATCAACCCTGCAGCGTGAGGCGGGGCTGAACATTACGAGCTGGGATGTTGTCCTCATCTGAAAAGGAGGTTGAGCTGTGATTCTGGAGAGAAGGGCAGCCCATTTTGTGGGAACTGTTGCTGTCTGCCATGCAGGAATGAGCCCAGAGACTGGATGTAAAACCTTTACTTTCCCTTCCAGGTCAAGAAAGGCTGTGAAAAGGACCCAGCTGAGAGATAAACATCATAGAATCATAGAACGGTTTGGGTTGGAAGGGACCTTAAAGATCACGTAGTTCCAAGCCTCTGCCATGGGCAAGGATGCCACTCACTAGACCAGGTTGCTCAAAGCCCCATCCAACCTGGCCTTGAACACTTCCAGGGATGGAGAATCCACAACTTCTTTGGGCAACCTGTGCCATGGCCTCACCACTCTCACAGTAAAGAATTTCTTCCTAATAGCTAATCCAAACCTGCTCTCTTTCAGTTTGAAGCCATTGCTCCTTGTCCTGTTACTACATACCCTTGTCAAAAGTCCCTCTCCAGCTCTCTTATCACCCCTTTAGGTACTGACAGGTTCTAAAAGGTCTCCCCAGAGGCTTCTCCAGGCTGAACAAGCTCAGCTCTCTCAGCCTGTCTCCATAGGGTAGATGCTCCAGCCCTTTGGGCATCTCCGTGACTTCCTTTGGACTGGCCCAACAGGTCCACATCCTTCTTATCCTGGGGACCCCAGAGCTGAACACAACACTCCAGTGGGGTCTCACAAGAGCAGAGCAGAGGGGCAGAATCCCCTCCCTCGACCTGCTGATCACACTTTGGATGAAGTCTTTCTTTTGATGCAAACATGAGAGTTGGGAAAGAGACTGGCCTGGGGAAGGGGAGTACAAGGAGAGGTAGCAAGAACAAGGAGAGCAGTGGGGAAGTAAAGCCGAGGAGAGGCAAACACAGCTTGTGAGCCCAAGAGATCTGGCTGAAATGTTTCCAGCTCTGAGATTTGGTGGTTGAACTTTGCCTTGGAATTGGTTGGATCAGGTGGAAAATCCATGGGGATTACACCCTTGCTCGCTTCCAGCAGGGATCAGCATTTGTATTTCCAGGGGTAGCTCAAGTACTGCTTTCCCCACAAGAGGACAAAGGGGTTTTTTTTACAGGTGTTCAGTGGAAAACCACAAAACCCAAAATACCCAAAACCCAAAATACCCAAAACCCAGGGGAGCTGGGCTGTGGGGGATTGAAATTCACCTTCTGCCACAGAGGCTTAAAAGGTGCCTTTGGTTGATACATTTCTGGAGTATCCAGAAAATTAGCCGGGACAAAGGAGCAGATGAGCAACATCTCCACCCACCATGAGGTTTGCACCTCCACTTGAAGTGGCCTAACTGAAGTCTATGCTATCCAGAATTTCAAAATCTGGTCCTGATTTCCAGAGCCTTTGCTAACAGAATTTGGGTTTGGGCTTCTAGCTGAGCACAGTGCAGTCCTGCATCCCTGCAAGTTTGGATAGAACAGGCTGGAGGGTTGGTGCACATCAGTGAAACATTAGTGAAATGTGTCCCTGCCCAAATGTGTCCCTGCCCATGGATTTCAGTACTGCCTGCTCTCATAAGCAGCCTGTTGCACAAGTCACATTGCCTGTGGTTTTTAGCTGGTAGCCAGATCAAAGCCCAAGGATCTTTCCAAGTATTTTGGATATGTTTCCTTCCATCTTTGGTCCTTTCTCTTCCCTCAGCAAACACTCTGCCATCCAGTCACGAATTTCACCTGAATCACTTGATCAATCAAATTCGGCAAAGGCAAGGTGGCCTCGTAGACAGTTTGTGTTTTTAATGGATTTGCGCAAAGTGCTGGTGGGGAGAGAAGTGACTTGGATTATGCCCCCAGAATGAGGCCACAGCCCCCTTCACTGCTGGGCAGTGTACTGCTGGCCACCTCTTTCCTGTCCTGGGAAAAAGGGGAAAAATTGTAGGGGAAAAGTCTTCAGGAAAATAGGTTTCATCAGGCCTGCTACTCCAAATTTTTTATTCTGTACAGTTCAAAATCCATTGTTGCAGTATATTTTAAAATATATCTGTCTAGGGGGGTTGTTTTGATTTTTTACATCCTCTTTCCAATAGTCCTTTGGCCACTCTGGGGAAGGACTCCAAAAGATGCTTTTCTCAAATTGCTGATGCATAACCCTAGATGTGGTTCCTCTCTAAGACCAGGTTACCTAATATACTGTTACACTTGGGTGTGCTGACACATGACAGTATAAAGCATTCTGTAGTTAATAACCCCTATTTTGGGGTCTTCAAAGTGACATCATCTCTAACCCCACTGAGGCTAGCACACAGGAAAGATGAGTCTGCACCAACATGCCTGAAATTTTAGTGTTGTGTCCAGCTTGCTGTCAGTAGCATACCCAAAAATTGAATTGCAAATGCTGTAATAACTGGAAAAACACTGAAACAATTTTTTTTTCCCTGGTTCATTCACATATTTAGGAGTGAAAATGCTTTCACAGGTTATGGCTCAATATAGACCGGTTTCCATGTACTCCACAGCTCTGAGAATCCCAACGGATACGTAACTGAGCCATTTTGGGTCACCAAACAGACAGGTTATTTCAGTCACTGCACATTAAACTTCTGGGAGCCTCTAAAGTGAGGATTTGCTGCCACATAAAACTGGTGCGGGATGGGCTTGGGAGCCAGGATTTGGTAGTATTTCATCAGAGCATTCGCAAGCAAAGGCACCAGTGCCATTAGAGGCTTTGGGATAGACCGGAACAGAGTGGTGGGGAAAACAAGTCCCTTTGCTAATGGAACAACTTTATTTTTGCTTCCTGTTCAGAATGATGCCCATAAGACATTGCCTGGGGCCAGAAGCTCTCATCTACCACATGGGCAGAATAAGAGAAGAAGGCTCCATTATTCAAAGTTCATTTAAAAATACTTCGATGACTCACAGGGAAGGACAAATTAGCTTAATCTTGGCAGCTCTTAGTGGCTTTTGGTTTTTTGTTTTGTTTTGGGGTTTTTTTCTTTGTTTTGTTTTGGTTTTTTTTTTTGTCCTAGGAATCGTCAATGCTCATCCAAAGGTGTGAGCTGGGCATCCTGGGGAATGTTTGGGCAAATTAGAGGGACCATGCTGGGTGGAAGCTGGGGACTTCTCTTTCAGAGAGTCTTTTGCCTACTAGGCCCCTTCAAGTTACCTACCCCCGCTGAAGTACAGCATCATAGCCTCTCATTTTGCCTCCTTTTGACTTAAAATAAGTGAGATGTGGGCTGGATGCTAGTGTAATGAGTCTCACTCACAAATCCTGTCATAAGCTGCCACCTGAAGGTGCTATTTTGCACTTGTTGCTTTTGTTTTTTGTGCCAGAAACATGGGCTTCTTGTCACTAGGGGGAATTTATTTTTGTTGTTTTTAAGCAGAGGTCTCCTGGCCTTCAAATACGCAAACACCAAACGTGGCATCTCACACCCACTGAAAACTAGTGGTTTGGAGAAAGATCTCCTGTTGGGATGAGAAACTGAGCTGTGACAGATTTTTGTTTGTTTGTTTGTTCGTTTGTTTGTGTGCCTTAGCTACAGAACCCAACATTTGTAAAAAATTTAGGTCTTGCTCTAGCCAAGCCTAAAATTTGTAACTTTATTTCAATAACCCGAAAAATTAAAAAAAAACATTCTTGTGCCAAGCCAAAATGTTCCTTTGGTTTAAAGAAAAATGTTTTATCTTCAGGCAGAGGATGTTCTTCAAACCTACTTCTTAGAGCTTTGTGTGATGAAACCCTAAAAATTCTTTCTGCCACAGAAGGAGAGTCCATGGCTTTCTCTCCAGCCTGTAGATTAAATTTCCTAATATTCATAGTATCATAGAATGGTTTGGGTTGGAAGGAACCTTAAAGATCATGTAGTTCCAACTCCCCTGCCACAGGGATGCCATGGAAAGGGATACCTTGTCCATGGAATATTCATGTTGATGTATGAAACGTTTGATAGTGTCAGCAAGAGAAAATGAAAAATCCCACCAGAGGCCTTTAACAGGGTGACTCAGATGGCACATTGCAGCCTGTATCTAGACTGGGAGTGTATTTTGCACAGAGCTCAGCAAACCATGATGCTTCCCACATTTCTGCAGCTGGTTTTGTGTCTCCTACAGCTCACCTCACCCTGGGGGCAGCTGGAGGTGGGTCCTGTCATCCCCAGCAGCAGGAGGTGGTGGGTGGCTGGTCCAGGGGACAGCACGCTGCTCCTGCCGAGCTGACCTCAATAGTTCAACCCATGGAGCTTTGGAAATGTTTAATTGTGTAGCTCTGTCCTGTGGTCTCGTGGTTTGAGGCAGGAAGATGGGAGATTTTCAGATCGCCCCAGGAAGAGGAGGAAATTGAAGCAAGGTCCCTCATAGCCCAAGTGAATGTACTACCCATGAAGCTGTTGGATGAAAGAAAGGGGTGTTGATGTGTGTAAGGGAGAAACAACCATAACTGCATTTTTGGGTAAACTAACTCCCCACTGAAGATAAATAATCTGGCCTTCTCTGCTAAGTCACAGCCTCCCATTCAAATCTTTGGGTTTTCTGCTCACAGAATGACCTTTAATTGTGTTAAAGGCTCTGCAAATCTCTGTTGTGGAGAGACTGGTAGCTAGAATGGAATGGCTCCTTACGTAAAGCCAAGAGACATGAATAGTTCAAGGCAGCTGCAGGGATTAATGCTTTGCAGGGCAGCTCTTTGTCTTGGGCCATGGAGAGGACTGGTATTTGGCACTCTGTTTTGCTGCATATTTTATGGTCTGGAAGAGCTCTTAACAACTTTTATAATGCAGTCACTCCACAATGGCTCTCTTCAGTGGGGCTGAGAGCTCGTTGGTATGAAAACATGAGCTATTTCCCTTTTACATGAGCATATGGGACAGGGTGCTCTCCACCAAGGAATTCCTTCCAGGTAGAGGTAAAAGACTTGCTGCTAGGATCTGAGGTTCCAAAGGTCATGAGATTTAGGGTGGAGTTGTGAGTTTTGGCAAGATGACTCATGGTTTTGGTTTGGTTTCTACTTTCAGAACGGGAACATGCTCATGTACTGAGCCACTGGCACAGGGCACTCGGGGTCTGAGACCATGACCAGTGCTCTGCGATGCCAGACCTGGGGATACAAAGATCCTTAGTAGACACCAGCTCAAGATATTCAGTGGTAAAGGAGGTGACCTTGAGCCTTGTAGGATGATTTGATCTCTGATGCCAATTGTTTTTGTATGCACTAAGCCACTGCTGGTTGCTGCATTTTAGGCAAACAGAAAACATTTTGGTCATACCTACTAACTGCAAAAACTGGCTGCTCTAGCAGTTCTGATACCAAATTTCCTTCATGCTGCTTCTTTCTTGCAGTTTGTTTTTTCTTTCCAGCATATAGTTGCTTTCCACTTGTTTATTACAACAGCATCTCTCTCTCCTGGCTCAACCTTTGCTTCCTAAAAGCTTGCAGCGAGTCCAGCCATGGCTCTCACTGAGTTGGAGGGACAAAGCAGGTGCAGCCTTCTTCTAGGCTATAGGAAATCTGTAGGGAGGTGGTCCCATTTTAAAATTTTGTGGAGAGGAAATGCACATTCTGTGAGATCATCCACTGTGATATCTGTTGGGAGGAACTAGAGATGCCATGTGCAGTGCTCAGCTCACCCAAACCCCATCTGACAGGAAAAGGAATTCCTGTGTAATAAAAATTAAGATAATTGCCTATGAAGAAATGTTTCATTGTCAAGGGTATTTTCATACACATTAGTGGAGAGGAGGTCAAATTCAGAGAACATAAGATCAAGTCCTGGAAGAGATGACTTTGTTTTTGTTTAAATTTCCATTTTGTGTTTTTTTCACAGATGCTGTTGGGTTCTGGGGTAAGTCTCCACTTATTTTTCTGGGGAAAGCTTTTAAGTCCTAAAGCTGTGGAAGGTCTGAGCAAAGAAAACATCACTGTTCTTTCCATCTATTCCACATCTATTGAGGAAGATATTCCACATATATTGAAGAAAACAGCTTTTTTTCTTCCAGCATCTCAAAAATGCAAAGCTGAGTAATTCACCTGGCTCCATCTGACCTGCCAGACAGGAGAGCAGCACCTGGGCAAGGCTAGACCTGCTCATCTCTGGGTGTGAGGATACCAAGAATATGGAGTTTAAAGGAGCCACAGCTGGCTATGGAGAAGTATCTGGTCCTTCCCCTTTATCTGTTCTGATCCTGCCTAAACAAACTTCATGTCAAGGAATGGTGAAAGTAAAGTGTGATTTTTCATGTTAAAGAGAGTGAAAATTAAGAAAGAGAAAAATGCAGGAGGAATAAGAACTATTACAGGTTTTTGGGCTTTTGTGGCTGGAGTAAGGGCAGTTGGGTGGAGAATGAGGACAGAGTTGTGCAGAAGATGCTGTTTTACTCTTAGTCCTCCACTTCCCTATAAATACGTGTAAGTTCAAGACTATTGAGGCTGGATTTGTAATGAAGTTTGCTAGGAGAGGTAGCGGGGGAATGGACTAAGGGGGGAAAAAAGTATGAGAAAATGCCTCTAAAATATTCAGAATGAGGAGAGATGCTCTTGCTGATGTTGGCCAAGGATTTGGAAGACCTTGGTTTTGTTCTGGAGTCAACCATAAGATACCATGCAAAAGTTTCAGCTCATTCATTTGCTTTGCAGTTGTAACAGGCTAAGAGCACATAGACTCAGCTGTCAGCTTGGGAAAAGGTTCTTCCCCCAGAGGGTGGCTGGGCACTGGAACAGGCTCCCCAGGGCAATGGTCACAGCATCAGCCTGAAAAAGCTCAGGAAGTGTTTGGACAATGCTTTCAGGCACATGGTGTGATTCTTGAGGTTCTCTTGTGCAGGGCCAGGAGCTGGACTTCAATGGTCCTTGTGGGTTCCTTTCAATTCAGTATCTTCCATGATGCTATGATCACAGTGGAGATTCATTTGTGAGTGCCTGTACACCTCCATAGACTTGGGCATGCTGGCTGCATCATTTCCTCACAGTGGATCAGAGAAGCCATAGTCTGTATGAGGTAAAAGACCCTTTGACTGAATCCCTTGTGCACTGGTGAGCCTGTTCTATCAGTTCGGGGTACCACATGAAATACACTGCATCTTCATCTGGGAAATAATTCCTTTCTTTCCACCAAAGGGATCTGAGAAAGAGATAAGCAGGACACCTTTTGACCAAATACATTATCTTCTCATCTACTTTGGGTCTGCTGAAGATCAGCACTGCTTATTAACAGCAAAGATTTGAAAGCACTTGTTCCTGTCTGCAAGCAAAGGGCAGTGATTGTGGGGTGGAACAACACCTGATGGTTGGGATCCGGATAGGATTAGCAAAAGCCCAGAACTGAGCTTCCAGGCAACGTACTGCTGACAAACAGGATTCACAAACTCTCAGATTTTGATCTCTGCTTGTTTTTGTGCAGTAGTCCAAGGGGTCTTGGAAAGAACGTGTTTTACCACTCTGTCCTTTCAGAGACCTCATGTCAGTTTGATACTGAGGGGCCTTGGACTGAGGTGCTCTCTGAGCAGCAGTGGCTACCTTTCTGCTCATCTCCTTCAGCTACAATCTCCAGAGAACTCTTTTTATTTTCTCTTTGTCTCCTGCTTAGCAATATCTCCTTCTGTTTGTCCCTGACTTTAACAACTGAGAATGTGCCAATGTGTTGTCTACACTGGATTTTTGAATGAGTGCCTATTGGGCAGCTGGTGTTGTTGGCATTTTGGTCTAGACTGATGAGAAGAAAAGAGAAGGACTTGGATTCAGGACTCCAAAAATTGAAACCACCTCATTTTTCATCCCCTTTGATTAACTCACTGGTTTATTTGCCTGTAACAATGACAAATGACGCCACCAGCTGATGCTATCACATTTGGCAGAGTCAGCCTGGTTTTGAACTCCTCAATTAAAACTCTACATTTTATGGTAATGCTTCATGAACTCTTGGGGGAAAAATGTCTTTGGCAGATACAAGCTAAGCAGGAATCTGAAAGGCTCCCAACAGCAAGAACCCATGTCCTACTATTTATTCTGAACTACTAATATTCACCAATGCTGCTCACTACCATGATTGTAGGATGTGTTTTATTCTTATTGGGTTTTTTGTCTGCTTTACTGTGAGTCTAATGTTGATGTTATTTACACCAGTGTAAACTGGGAGCACTTTCACAGAAATTAACTGTGCTGGCTTTACAGTACTACAGGCTCCAGAAAGGCTAAACATGCCTCATCCAAGCAGCTGAGGGCAGGTGGTTGCTTGTTGAAGTAGAAATCTCACCTTTCACTTAGAATCTGGTTCCTGCCTTCCTGGCATTTAGGAGAGGCTCTCTGAGTGCAGAATTCTCAAGCCAAGAAAGCAAACTAAAACTGCAAATGTTGTATTCTTCCCCTCTTGTTATTGTTGCCTGGGGGGTGTCTGGGAAGGTGTCTCATGGTTGTTGAGTTTTCAGGTCAGATACTGCTGAATGTCAGGGCTTTGCAAGGAAGGGACCTCATGCCATGCCTGTTGCATCCATTAATGCCAACAACAGTTTTGGTCTCCAAGATGCTCTGCCTGTGGGATGGACTCAAACCCTCTCCTGTCCTGTATCACATCTGAAATGTTTTACATCCAGTAGAGAGGAACAGACACGCCAACTCCTCCAGACTACTTGGAATGCTCTGTTAGGGGGCCATGAATCCCACCCAGTGTCCTAAAATCCAGTTTAATCCCCATCATGAATACAAGAAATGTGGTCAAACTTGGACCCTGCGAGGTCTGTACCCAAATCCTCATGTCCCTGCAAGCCACAGCACATGTCCAGGAAGAGGGGATAGGAAAAAATCTCCAGGAGAAGCTCCAGGTATGGCTCACAGAAAAGTAAAAGGTTCCCTTGAGTGTTCCCCTGCAAGACAGGAGCAAGAAGACAGTTTGGGCTGTTTTTTGCTTACCCAGGCACAGAGAAATGGGCGTTATTGTGTTCAGACCCAGTTTTCTGGGGAACAGCTCTAATAATACCAGGGATGTGATGATCTGTGCTTGCTGGTGTTAGCTCTGCAGCACATGGAAGAGGAGGTTGAGTCAAGAACCACACACCTGGAGCTCTGGAGGAGACACAGGTAGACCTAAACAGCCCTGTATTTGACATTAAGTCTAATTTTTGCAGGCAAAGCCAGCAGAATGAGTGGCTGTGTTGTAAGTCTGACCTGTAAAATGCAAAGTACTCATCCACCCCTCCCCTCCTGTGGTGCTGTTAGTAATTAATTCAGCACATCTGCTAATGCTCCTTGTCTCTCTCCACTGCCCATGGCTCTTGTTTAAATGTTAATACCGCATGTGCTACCTTTTATCTGGAGATGAAGATGGATTGCTGTGTCAGACTGGATTTAAATTCATTTTGCTGTTAAAAATTTGTAATTATATTGAAAGGTTGTATGAAGTCCAAGACCTCTCTGGGCTACTGTGGTTAATTAGCTGCTACAGATATTGTGCATTCAATCAAATTGTTCTCACTGCATTAAATTTGGTTATTAAACACTTGAATTAGTTGAGATATTAGCAATGCTTGATCGCTGGAAGGTCACACTCTTCATTACTCATCCAGGCTGTGTGTCAGGCAATTTAAGTGCAAATGGATTTGTGGGTTGAAGAGTCCTCTGAGAAAGGATTTGGAAATGGTTGGCAGATTTGCACAGACACTGAGGATGTAGTGTGCGGCTGGGGCTGGGACCTTTGAGATGTGATGAGTTCTTCATGCAGCAGATCAGGTGAGATCTGTCCCTGCTTGCAGGCTCCACCAAGCAAAGAGTGTTTGTGAGGGACCTACTGAAAGGGTCCTGTCAGCTTGTTTGTAGGAAGGAAGAGGATCACTCCAAATAAATTCAGATGGGAGTGAAGAGAAAGCTTTCAATGACGATATGAAATTGGGAAGGGAGCTACCACACATAAATGGAAATAAATGTTGTCGCGCTGGTTCCCTGAAATACGTTCGCTTTTGACAAACAAAAGCCTTGTGACCACAGACAAGGAAGACATCTCTTAAAGGTGCATCTGGTGGCACCAGCAGACAGAAGAAAGCTCCTGAGTGGTGAGCTGGATTCTGCCTAGCTTGTTTGAAGGCATCATGTGATGTGGCTGAGACAGCCTGTGGGGTACCTAACACAGACACCTTCACCTTAGAGATGGGACACTGAGGCAGGAGGTTAGTCAAGGTCGCAGACAACAGAAATCTAACCTTTTCTAGAAACAAATCCAAAGCTTTTCCACTGCTCAAAGTCCACTTCAATGCTTTATTAGGGATATTAAAGACAGCCCTTAACCCCTCTCTGCAGGGATGATGCTGCAGCAGGGGGTCCATATTTCAAAGCAATGCAACAGATCCTGCTTCCTTAGCTGCTCTCACCTGCCACCTCCATGTACCTAAGTGACGAAGGCAGTGAATATTTAGTTCCCCCAAAAAACTGCAGTAAGCTGTGCTGTACCCTGATTCGTATTCCAGGTGCTCCCCAAAAATCATTATTGCTATATGCTCCTCTTCAGGAATGTGGCATGCTCGTCTCCGTTGGTCCTTCTTTTGGAAAAATACAGAGGAGAAAATACAGAGGATTTCTCTCTCCCCTGGACATGTGCTATCTCCCAGCCCCACAGCCTGCAGCTGGTTTTCTTTGTCAGAGGATTTTGGCTGAGCTGCCGCAATAATTACACAGCTGGGCAGTGGGAAATCCCGCCCAGTAGCTGACGCCTGCCTAATCGCCGCTGGTTGTGTTCGGAGACTCCAGGACCTGCTGTAATAACACAGCCACTTAATTAGTCTTTTCCTGAGTAAAGGCTTTGGAAAGCAAAGGAATCGCAGCTTCCTAGATCCGCTTAACTACGTGAGTACACAACGGGTGAAAACAGTCCTGATCAAGGACCATGAAGGGAGCTTATGCAGCTGAGTGTCAAGGCTTTGCCCTGCCTCAATTTCCCTCTCTTGGCTTTCTTGCTCTCTGGTGTCAGGACAATCCAAGTAACACCCACTCCTGGGGCATGGTTTATTACAAGGACATTACAGTTCAAATGTCAGGATAAATCAATATAAACATTTCCTTCTGTCCCAATGCTGTCTGGCATTTCACCCACCTCTCCATTTGTGAAGCTTTCACCACGAGCAGCTCCAGCTCACCACCCAGGGTAACTGTTTCATGTAAGTGCCTCTGAAACCAGCCTGTGCTGTTATTTTAGCTTGTTTCTAGGTTTGTATTAATGACAGTGTCTCTTCTGTGTTTGGAGAATTCAGATGCTGAATTAACAGTGAGCTGAATCACGGTAATTTACTGGGCCTGTGCTTTCACCCTGTTGCAACTTGGACAACTTTTGCAGAGATTTAAACTAATTTATCCCCCTTGCCCTGCTTGCCTTGGGCTTAGGAGACAGCATTGTTAACCACGGCTCAGCTGACAGCATTGCACTGTGTCAAAGCTTAAATAAACTTTGCTGAAAATCAGAGTTAAAAGAGTGTAAGGGCCATTATTATCCAAACGTGGAAAAAGAAAAGAAAACCCCTCATCTGCTCCTCTGCCTCATTGACCATGCAGACCCCTCATAATCCGTCATTACTCCTTTCTTGCCTGGACTATGAGAATTTATCAGCCCCT
This sequence comes from Eulacestoma nigropectus, assembly GCA_013397775.1. NCBI lineage: Eukaryota > Metazoa > Chordata > Aves > Passeriformes > Eulacestoma > Eulacestoma nigropectus. Next base: position 612,059 of record VZTE01003716.1, on the reverse strand, counting down.
CAGACCCTGCTCCTTACCCCTGACCCATCCCCAAATCCTGACAATACCTTCATCCTCGTAACCAGATTCTGACCTCTCTCATCCTCACCCCCACATTCCTTATTCCTTCCCTTCTCCAACCTACCCATAATCCATCTCCTGTCAGTAGTTCTTGTCTTGGCTGATCTCTCCAAACATCCTGCTCAAAGTCCTCCAAGCTGGCATTTTTGCTGTGTGGCAATCCCATTTTTGCCTAAATTTGAGACTCTTCATCTCTCCTCTTCCTGGCACACTCTTCCGCTTGCCACTGACATGTGTGGCTGCCTTCCCTGTGCTGGCCTTCCTTCACCTGGCTTTCCTCTGTCTGCTCTGGCAGGGCATCAAGTAACAACCACAGAAAACATGCAAACAGGCCTTAAAAGCAAGAAAAATCAGGTATTTAAAGGGGGAAAGCATACATAAGATGGCTCTACTTAATTATAAAGACTCCGAGATCTCTTTGGTTGGATGAGTGAAATTCAAAACCCGGTCCAAATTTTTTTTGTAGTTTGCTTTGTAAAGGTGCAGTCTTAAACTCTGGCACTCTGACTCCAGTGCAGATTCTCTCCTCTTCTGAACAATTTCTGGTTTCAGTGTTGGGTCAGATCGAAGTTATCCCTGGAGACGGGGTGCCAACACCTTCTCCATTCTGAGCTGGGTTTGCACTTCAGTTCCCCCTTCAAGTTCAGTGCTCGGAGCAGAGATATATTAGTGGTTTTTATTTTCTCTTTAGTCCCTAGCACTGTATTTATGTCAGGAGTTCATAATATCTAATTTTTTCCTGTTCATCTTTCATGTCCACATTTTTTGTGCCAAACTTTGAATATGAATACAGATTGTATCAGTTCTTTGTGGTAGACCCAGGGCCAGCAGCTTTAACAAACCTATGGGTAAATGACATTTAGGCACTTTGGAGGACACGTACCAGCATCTTCTTCTCCCAGAACCACACGCCCAAATGTGTTCCCAGTACAAATACTGCTGAATCCAGACTCCAGGTATCTGTTTTCCTTTGCTACATTTCTTATTTCCTGAGAGTCAGTTGGTATCTCACAGAAAAAGCTCAAGCCATTCCCAGCTCAGAGTTGTCTGTCTCCTGAGGCAGCTCCACAGCTCTAAAGCTTGGCCATGTGGTGGTCAAAACCAGACCAGGATCACTGCCCTGAGTCCCCTGGGTGAGAAAAGAGAGGAGGGGAGAAGAGATAAAAGCGAGGGTGTGATAGTCCCTCCAACGGACCTGCTTACAGGGCTCCTGGGTGAAATTGTTCATTCAAAACATTATTTTTGCTGAAAATGCCTTTTTAAAAAAAATCAAAACAAAAATCTGTGGGAAATGTCCAATTTCAACAACAATTTTAAGGTTTTCATTGAGGAAGAAAAAGCTTGAAAAATGTGCAGTTTTTTGGCAAAAGTAAGCTAAGGAGTTTGGCAAAAACCCAAATGAAAACCAAAAACCAGAAACCCCAAATTGTTTTGGTTTCTGGCCAAAATGTTTCCAGTTTTTGATTGCCAGAAACCAAACATTTTTCAGTTTTTGCTTCTTGAATGAAAACCCCTGAACTTCTGCAGAAAAATGTTAAGATAAGCTTTTGTTTGCACCAAATCTTTCATAGGAACAAAAACAATTTTTTCCTTTTGCCTTTTTTCTCCATATGTGTGACTATGGGACTGTGATGTTCCATTTCTGAGCTCCATTTGCCTGTCAAACTGAGCTGAAACACTTTCTCTGCCTGCCTTAATTCCTCCAGCCCTGGCTGCCTGCCCATTTCTGGCTGTTCGTGGGCAGGTTTGAGCATCCTCTGCAAAACACTTCGGGCCTTCAGCTTCCAGAGATGTCAGGAGTATCTGAGGATGGCAAACACTTTACAGGACTAGCTGGGCATTATGCAGGATCTGGCCCTCAAAATTCTACCTTCATCTTGGTGGGGAAGCCTGGATTAGGCAACACATCTTGGCTTCCTAATTGTGATTTTTCAGCCTTGCTTACCACCCACTGTGCCTGGGATTACACCTGTCCGAGTGTGCACGTTCTGCATCGCTGTGTTCCAGCTTGGATACACTCCCTTAAAAACAATTACTTCATGTGGTGGATCTAGTTAACACTCCTTCCAGCTCTGAGCTGCCTCTGACCCTGCAGATGCTAAGTGTTAGCAGTTGTGCTCTAGTTGCTGTAATTCTCATTACCTCAGTGTAGACAAGACCTGTTTGCACCTTAAAAGCTTTAAAATCTTTTAGGGGAATCCCTATGGAGGGTTTGATGACGGGGGTGTTTTTTTTTCTTCCCAAAAATGCCGAGTGCCAGTGTCTGCCAGTTCCTTCACTGGAGCTATATGAGATGGGCACTTGTGGCAGCTCAGCCAACTTTTTGCCCTTTACCAGCCTGCTGAAGTCATCACCAAATATAAAGCCAGGCCCTTGTGGGTTTTCTTCTTGGTTTCAGATGTGGAGGTGACCAGCTGTTGATTGAGTGTTGCAGAGATCTTTGGAGAACAGTGTGCATTCAGCTTGGAGATGAAGGGCTAAATTCAGACCATTTGTGCTCTTGGCATGCTGTTCCTCCTCATCGCTGTGTGTTTGCTTTAGAAGTCTGACTGGCTGACATGCCCCGGCCACCAGCTAATGCGGATTAATTCTGACTCTCTTCAGGCTTCAAGGAAACAGATTGTGGAGGGGTTTTCATCACAAGGGGAATGAAAGAAGCTAGCAGAGTATCTTAACCCAAACCACGTCACCCATTGCTTTCAATCAGAAAGGAGGACAGATGAGATTAACCTCAAAACCCCCCCGGCTTCCTTGCGGACACTGCAAACCACAGTGCCAAGTGAGAGAGGAATGCAGGAAAAGGATGATTTTTTTTGTGGACATGTAAGGAACTGGACTTAGACCACCAAGCCCATTCCACATTGGCCACCGAACAGTCATCAGAGGGTGTTGACTTTTGACCACTACTGTTTTTGTTAACAGGAAAAATAAAACCATATGGTGCCTAAGTAGATGCACAAAACTTTTCTCCAAATCCCCACAGACAAACTGTCAGCAGCAAAAGTATTTACTTTGGTAATGCAGCTGGGCTTAATCCCAGCCCCATTGTGTTTGTGCATGCCTTTTCACCACGGAGCTCAATAACATGCTGTTTGCGAAGAGGGTGAATGAATGCATGCAGTATGATTTCGGTTATTAGGCCTATCGGTTACAGCACGAGACAAAAGGCTGGAGTCAACAATGGTAGCACTACACAGGTCCTGCTCATGCTTCGAGTTAGGCTAAATGGAAATCTCAGTCATCAGTCACGTCAAATAGCCATCAGCTTGAGGTAGGACAGCAGGACTTGGCCCGGTGGTGCGGATCCTCAGCTGGCTTAAATCAGCGTAAATCCAGTGTAGTCCAAGGAGCCACAGCTGAGGATTTTGGCGCCTACTGTCTATTTTTGAGTTTAGTGGTTGTTGAATGCTAAATTCTCTGGTCTGCAGGCTCCTGCAGCTGAGCCATGGATGTGCTCACAAGCTGCTTCCTCCAGGCTGGGGGGTCACAAACATCAGTGAGGTCCCTGGATGGCACCTCCGTAGGTGCCAGCCCTGGGGCAGTCCCAATCACAAACACAGGCTGGGTGGAGAATGGGTTGAGAGCAGCCCTGGAGAGAAGGACTTGGGGGTGTTATTGGTTGAGAAGCTCAACATGGCCCTTGAAGATTATCAAGGTGCACATGAAGCCCAAAAAGCCAACCGTGTGCTGGGCTGCATCACAAGAAGGGTGACCAGAAGGTCAGGGGAGGTGATTCTGCCCCTGTACTCTGCTCTCACGAAGCCCCACCTGCAGTTCTGTGTGCAGCTCTGGGCCCCCAACATAAGGAGGATGTGGACCTGCTGGAGCAAGTCCAGAGGAGGCCTCAGAGACGTTCAGAGGGGTGGAGCCCCTCTGCTATGGAGACAGGCTGAGGCAGCTGAGGGTGTTCAGCCTGGAGAGGAGAAGGCTGTACCTTCCAGTACCTAAAAAGGCCTCAAGAGAGCTGGAGAGGGACTTTTGACAAGGCATCGAGGGACAGGACAAGGGAGAATGGTTTCAAACTGACAGAGGGCAGGTTTAGATTAGATATGAGGAAGAAATTGTTTACTCTGAGGGTGGTGATGCACTGGCACAGGCTTCTCAGAGTAGCTGTGGATGCCAGATCCCTGGGAATGTTCAAGGCCAGGTTGGATGGGACTCCGAGCAACCTGGTCTAGCAGAAGGTGTCCCTGCCCATGGCAGGGGGATTGGAAGGAGATGATCTTCAAGGTCCTTTGCAACCCCAGCTGTGCTGTGATTCTATGACATGGCTGCACCTGGGTGCAGAGTAACTCTGTGTTTGAGTACTGTGAACACTGAAAGTTCTACACTGGTGTGGAGGGAAATAAAACCAGGCAGCAAATCTGTTCTCTTGTGAGCCTTCTCATCTCAGGTTGCAAACATCTGCAACCAAAGGCAAGTCCTGCAGCAGCAGGTCCATGCCCGGTTCCAACGCTGCTTTGGTGGCAGGATGGGCAGGATGTGGGTCCACCCCCTGTGGCAGAGTGCTGTCAGCGTGCCCTGGTCCCCACTGTGCTGGGCTGGTGACAGGGCACAGTGCATACCCCCATCACAAACTTGCCAAAGGGCTGTTTTACAGCCTGAAAAGATGCAGCTGTTGCAACTATAGTTTGGGAAGGGGGGGTGAAAGCCACCTGTATTCATCATCACCAGAGGAGCCAAGATATTTCAGAATGGTTCTTTCTCGCACAGCTGCAGCTGGAGGTGTGAAAGTAGTTCAGCTCCCATGAAAAACTGTTTTGATGCCTTCTTCTTGTGCTGGAAATGCTGCATGGAGATGAATTAGTAGCAGAGTTGTGCTTCGAATTTGAGGAACCCTGACCATGGTTAGCACAATGCAAATTATCTGTTCCCAAACACAAAGTAAGTGAGGAAGAGGCCAAATTTCTTTTTGTAAAAACGATAAAGAACTCCTTTTCTCAAGGTAAAGGCTCACAGATAAACCAGATGTTCCTGGATAAAAGAAGATCTGGTTCTTCTGACACTTCCATAAACCTTTTTTCTAATATTCCATAATAAACTTGAGCAGGTTGCTGATAGACCTAGGCAACACAAATCATTCAGACCTGCAAAAAAACCCATGACAAGATGGGTGATTTAAAATATCCTTTGTAGACCTGCACAACAAAGTAAAACACCTGATAAAACTTAGGGATAGTCCCTAAAATATCCCTGTAAAATATGGGACATTTCTGTTACGGCTTTCATTTGCTTGACAATGTTGAAAAATATTACAGTGCCACAAATTATTTCCATAACATCAAACCTTTGGGATGAGAAGTAGATGTATTTTGAGTCAGTGGCAGAGCAAGGCAAGAAGCACAGTGAGACACAGAGAAATTAAACCAGAGAGAAAGCCCAGCATCGTAGACATGCTCTGGTAACACACACGTTCAGCATCACAAAACTATGACTGTGTCAGAGTATTGCCATCAGTGATAGAATCTGATTAAAACATCGACACTGGGTGTGCTATGAGCTGCACAAGAGAGAAACCTTCTGTCCTGAGGAGCTGATGGGCACTGGGAGGCGAGGGCAGGGCTGGGAGGCTTTGCAGAAGGAACATTGAAGTTGAAGACAATGAGGCAACCATTAAAAATCACCCATGGAAAAATGCTGGTATTTTTTCTGGTTTTCTGGGGAGTGGCAAAATGACTTTTTTGTGGAAGAATTTCAGCTTTCAGCAGAGAAGATGGTCCTTTTGCTATTTTTTTCCCCAAAGAAGTTTTCCTCTATTTTTTATTTAGGCTGCTGTTGGCACTGAATCTCAAAATTTTCTTCAAAATTTCCTATGGGGCATACAACTGAGAATCATTCTAAATAATTCTTTCTATATAGAAATTCTACACTTCTCAATGTTGCCCTCATGCTTCTTCTCCTCCTCATCCAGGACTCAGTCCCCTGTTCAAGACTGTCCTTGAGTGAAGCTGCTTGAAGGGACTCCCAGTGCTCCTTAGCCCCAAACATTCTCCTTCTGTTGCTTGGCAGTTTTCTGTCCTGCAGCCGTGCCAAAACGACTGCTCGTGGGTTGTGCTGCAAATGGGGTCTGTGCAATTTCTTTAAACCTCAGTTAATCTATTTCCCCCTGCTTTGATGCCAAGCGTTTTCTTTCACTGACCTGAAATGATGGTTGAACAGGTCGTAAGGAGGAGAACATTCAGGAACCTCTTCAGCTGGCTTTGCCTCTGGAAAAACGTCACATGGAAGATGTTAGGGGAGCGTCTTCTGGCCAGTGCCTTGTGTCATTGAAGCAATCAGCTCTTTGAGATCAGTCGTGGGCAGAACAAGGGTCCCCTCTGCTGATCTCAGTGCTGTGTCTTCCCATGCCAAATACCTCCAGGTAATGGAGGTCTGAGCAGCACATCCAAGGGGAGTATTGCTTGGGAAAGGACATGAGCATGGGTGCTCCCAGAATGGTCACGGGTTGTTGGTTAATGCCATTTTCAAGGCTTCCCATGTCTTTGCTTGGCTGAGGTGCCCAGAGCAGGCTGCTGTGGGAGAGAGGGTTGAACCACAGGAAAATTATAAGTGAGTTAAAACGTTCGTGGCCTCCTCAAGCCAGCTAGGATGCTATTTAAAGGACTGTATTATTCCCTGCTGCATCTTCTGGCCTGCACAGGGAGCTTTCATTAGCGCGGCTGGCAGAGAGAGAGAGATAGTGCCTTGGAGAGCTCACGCGGCTTTCCACAACATCTCGGCTTGAAAGAGCCTTTGACTGTGCATCTTGTAAAATGTTTTCTCTGAGCTGTCAAAATACGCATCAGTCAAACCAGAGGAGTCTGGAATGTGTTACGTGCGTGTTGGCACACCGCAACCAACAGAGCTGGAGCCGCAGGGAGGGGGGGTCACGGCAGGGGCTCCCTGAATCCCAGAGAAGACACAGGGGTCCATGAGGGATGTTTGAGGTCCTGGGAAGTACCTCAAACCCTGTTGTGGGGCATAAAAACCCTCAAACCCAAGGGGGGTTCTCTTCAGGGGTCACAAATCTTTTGAACCCTCCTAGGTTTGCAGGCAAGCGACATTTTGCTACCCCATCCCTCAAAGAGGGGCAGGTCCCTTGGCTTTCTTCTCTTCCACATGGGTAGAGCCTCCCAGCAGGGGATGGGAGGGTGCACAGGCAGGGATAGAGGGTCATGTGTCACAGCACACAGTTACAGCCTCCAAGGGGACTGTCTGTGCTGGGAACCCTCACAGATGACAGAGCTTCCAGACCTGATATGGTCCTGTCTTGCCCCAGAAAAAACTTTTATGGACTGGAGCTCTCCTGCCCTGCTGTGTCTGACCTGCGAAGTCAAGGAGCAGGACATTGGCCATCACTCAGCCTTGAAAATATGTGAGGTGCTGTTGTAATTTGGGAGTCAGCTCTCAGGACCCCATTTTGTGTGTCTCATGCCCAGCCCTGAGGACATGAAGGCTGTTGAAGGGGGCTGTTCCAACATCCGAATTTTCCTAAGGAAATGGAAAGCAAGACACAAAGCAAACTCTGGTAACACAGGGATGGACATGCAGGCAAGCTGCTTTAAGTAAAACTCCTGGGCACTTCTCTGGAGCCTGTTGGAAGCTGTTTGGAGGCACTTTATTTTGAGAAGAGATTTTGGTGTCGTGTGTTGTCAGAAAACATCCAAGTGAGTCCTGATCATGACCAGAGGGTGTCCTTCAGAGCATGTGGGATTTCTTGGCCAGGCTTGGTGGCCTGCTGTGCTGCTGGAGTCCTCCTGATGGTGCCAGGCTGACTCTTGGACAGTGCCAGGTGCCAGCCGTGTCCCCAGGGCAGCCCAGGGAGCAGGTTCCTCCCAAGCTGCTCGCTATCAGGAATGCAGGCATAGTGTTTCCATGAGTAAGCCTCACTTGCAGGGGTGCATGCTTGCAGGATGAGGCCATAGAGCGAATTAGTGAGTGAGCTCCTGCCCTGCTGCAGGAGCTGACGAGGTACATGTGATGTGGAGCTGGGCAAATGCATGCTTGAGAGCTTTTAATTTCATGCTTCCTGAGCAATCACACTGTTCTCTGTAAAAACTGCAGGACTCTTGGTGGGTTTATTTCTGTATTAAATTTAGCATTTCTTTAAAAGTAGAAAAGGCTTAAAATGGGGGTGACACAGAGATGGGGCATATTTGCCTGTGGGCTGCAGCAAGTGGCATCTTTGTGGTTTGCACAATGCGGTGTGGTCCTGCCCCATGTATCTGAGACATTGCACATCACTGAATATTCAAAAATACATGCTGCAAACATCTTACTCAGTTTGAGCTGTGGCCCTTCCCTTCTAAGCACAGTGGATGACAAACGAGGTGTGAGGTAGGGGTGTGCAAGGAGTCCCCAGGCAAAGTCAGAAAGGTTTAGTACCCCCAAACAGCAGGTCCCCGTTCATGCACTCTCATGTCATGTTAACATTGCATAACTGGAGCTGACGTGCTCCCAGAAGGACTAATTAGTCTTGATTTTGGATGTTGCTGATGTGGCCAGACCATTTCCAGGTCTGAGGTCACCTCTGGGATTTGTGCACAGTGCTTTGTGCTGCTGTGCTCCCAGATGTGCACAGGAAGACACTGCTCCTACATTAGTGAAGTGTAAGGAAAGAAAGGTATTAGCGAATGTAGCAAAACTCTTGGGTTTGTAAATGTAATTTTTTTCCTTTCCTCTAATTCCCTAACTGCCCTATAGCCCTAAACACCACCCTGGAACTGCAAATCCTTACCAGATCTCCAGTCCTTACCTGGCTTCGAATCCTATAAATCCATTTTCCCCCATCTAGTAGACAGCACATGGAGAACTTTGGGTTCACGGTCATACTCCCTGCAAGGATGTGAGTGAAGCAGTCCAAGCAAATAAATCCTGAGTGCAAGCATTCATACATGAAGAACTTCACACTCGGAAACATGACCACACTAAATTGCTGCCAGAGTTTTAAAGGCAGCTTTTGAAAATATTGGCCCTGCATCTTGTATTTCTACAGCGAATGGTTTGATTCATCAGGGAAACACCAGCTAACTGCTCATCGGACTGCATCCTGGAGATGCAGGGAGGAGAGAGGCTGGGATGGAGACAGCTCTCTGCTTCTACATAAATACACCCTGGACTGATTATCTATCAGAAGAAAAGGAAATCTTTATGATTTCAGCCTTTATTTGCCATGTCTCTGTAATTACAGACTCGATATAGAAGAGTATCTTTCAAGTATATGAAGCATATGCTCCCCAGAAACACTCAGCAGCAATGTTTTTGGCTCCTGTGACTAATGCTAGCAGAAGGTTCAATTTCCTGACCGTCAGCACCAGGTTTTATTAAGAATGAACATTTTCCCTTTATTTTTCCCCCAGTTCCCAAAGTATTATTGATAGTTGATTATTACTATTTTATGTGAGGTCACAGCAATTAGTTTTGAACTGCAGACCTGCAAATGTGCAGTCTGTAAAACTCAGGTCAGTGTTGGAGTGTAGAGGTAGTGTATGTCTGTAAGCCACCCTGAGGCTATAAACTGCATCATGGAGAAGTCAGGAGATTCCAGACTGAAGACTTCATCTCCGATGTTCATTTAGCTTTTACAGACAGGTGTCTCGTGAAGGACTCATGGCCATTTTGCCGTGTTTTTGTGCAGGATCTGCTCCTTTCAGTTCACCAAAGAGGCACTGCTCTCGCAAGGAGCAACCACTCAGCACTTCATGTCAGCCTCGGGGTTGCTCCAATGTCTGCTATCGATGAGATGGGACAGCTCTACCCCTCTCAGCCTTGGCTGCTCGGGGCCCTGCTCACCCCACAGTTCCTCTCTCTCTTCTGCTGGCTCAAGGCTGTCTGTGGGTCTTGCCAACCTGTCTCACTTTTAGCCCTCTCAGCCTTCTTCCAAAACAACTCCCTTGCTTTTCTCTGTACAGCAGCCCCAGGAGTGATTTATGGTGTAATTCATGAGTTATATACTATTACAATAAGTATTATGGAAAGAGATAGAGCAAGGGGATCTTCTGCTTCATTGCAAAGACCCCTAAACTTAAGCCCATGGTTTAGACTCTCTTACATACTTGGGATGGGGGCCAGGATATTAGGAAAAAGTTCTTCACTGACAGAGTGGTTAAGCACTGGAACAGGGTCCCCAGGAAGGTGATGGAGTCACCATTCCTGGAAGTGTTCAAAAAACAAGTAGGCATGGCACTTTGTGATATGGCTTATGTTGGTATTCAGTCAAAAGTCGGACTTGATGAATTTGCAGGTTTGTTCCAAACTTAATGATTCTATGACTCTGTGATTTTATCAGAGGGAACATGCTCATGGGGACAGGAACTCGATTATAACAGCTACCAGTGTTTGAAGTAAATGATCTTTCATTGCATAAAACCCACCCCTGACACTGGGTCACTGGGGCACCAAACTGGTTTCTTGTGCTTAATGCTATGAGAAATCCCTTGGGCTTCAGAAAGATCAAACACTTTGATGCCCCCAAATCACACTTGTTTCAATATTGATACAAAAGGACCCAGATTTTATAAGTTATTGGTGCAGTGTGGGTTAAAACTTTTAAAGCAGTGTCTTGGGCAAGCTTATTCTATGTGTAACTTTGGATTAAATTTTATACTCCCCCAGCCCTTAACTTTTATAACACGTTTTGATTCAATCAGGATTTGCTTGAATTCACTTGGTTATATCTGAGGGCAGCATTTGTCCTTCTCTCTGCTTCTAAGTGTGGTTACACTTAAAGTGATCCTTGAAGGAAAAGGTACAACTAATAACAGTAAAATTAAATTACCAAATACCTATCCATGACAAAGTGTTGTGGAAAACACTTTGATCTGAATAAAATACTTAGCTCTACACAAAATGAAATATTGTCTGATATCTAGGGCTTTTCATAAGTGAGTGGAAACAAATGTAATTATGATAGGCAGAGTGAAAAATCAATGTTTTGATTTGAAAATTAGCCTTTTCTGGATTGTTTTTCCTGGCTGAGACAATCTGACAGCATTTTATGAAATATTTTGATCTTCTTGAAGTTGTCTCTCTTTCTCCTTTTTTTTTTTTTTTAACCAAAATGTTGTATTTTTGACTGAAAATTTTTACTGTATCCAGAAAGGGAAATTGTTCTGTCAAGGGTATTGTAAAAGGCCCAGTGTTTCATTGCCTTTTAATGGAACCTTAATAGAAGTTGGCAGTGCAGATGACGAAGCTGGAAGGCTGCAGTGAAATTTGAACAATCAGAAGTTGTTCTGAGGTTCATGACCATGAGAGAGCCCTCGAAGCCCGTAACTATTCACTTGACCATAAAGACGGGTGATCTCATTTCTTCCCATCACGTTCCATCCTCGGGAGGAATGCTCACAACTGCAAGAAACCCACGGGGGACCATGCTATGGCTATTGATTTTAGATGGAAGATGTGCAGATACTGCAGTGAGGACGGGAAGGATCAGCTTCACCCAAAAAAATGCATTGAAATCTGGAAAAGCTCTTGGGTCTGTGAAGGAGAGGATAAATTTAATCAATGTCAACGTTTCCAGCCAGTTCAGAAAAGCCTGACTATGCATGAAGCTGTAATGACCTCTGGCAGACTTTTAATCTAGATGTGAGCGTTTTAACTTTCTTTTTAATGAGGAGCATGGCTTCTAAATCCTTTGAAACAGTTACATCTGAATGAGTTTATGCTACTTGCAGCTTACATTGCACCCACTGGAAGTTCCTTGGGTTTTTGCTGGAGTATTCTGAAACCAGAGTTAGAATAAATATTCCCCAGGGATGACATTGCCTGGGCTGGTACTTCTCTTGCTCCCCTGCACTGGTTATTTGTTCCTTTTCATTGCTGCTACATATTCAGAAGGCTTTTAGCTCTTAGTCTACTGGCTTGTCTATTGCAGAGCCTTTAATAATGGTTATTTCCTGGTAGTGAATGCTGAACTTGGTCTAGGGGGGCCTGTTTGTAGCATAGTTTTCCGTAATTACCCAAAATTTACACAGCAATCCCAAGCTTATTATATGGGGCATAGTATGTAATTACAGGCATAACTTATTAGGTCCTAATAACAGCAAATATATCATTACACAAATCATTCATGTTACTGTGCTGATATTTTTATATGGAGTGAGTGAATACAATTACTAATTATGACAATACCCAACTTACAGCTGCAGTGTAATTGGTGCCACTGTGACATGTAGCAGGGCAGGGGCAGGCGCAAGGAAACTTCCACTGAAATACAGTTGAGTTCATGAAATACCACATCCAAAAACCAAGGGGGAAACCCTCTCTTTATAGTTTATATATGAGAATTTCATTCATCACAACAACTGCCCAGGAAGAGGGATCCACATTGTCTTGCTTAGATGATGGATCTCCTAATTATTTACGGGATGGGAAGACGGTCCTCCAGACCCCAGAGTTGTGGAGGGAGGGAAGGAATCCTGTAAATGCAACAGCGAAGAGAGTTGAGGCAGCAGGTCACCAGGTGAGCTGTGCACATGGTGTGTCTCACCTTCCAGTTTGGAAAAGCTGGGCTCAGCCCAAGATTTGTAATAAAAGTGCTTTGAGTCACTGTAGACCTCCCCCGAAATGTGACCGGTGATCGCTGCCAAAGGTACGTAGCTTGTAGGGAGAAGGCGTTAGTGCTGGCTTCTGTCAGACAGCCTTGGGTGTGGATTAAGGACACAGAAGGGGTTCGAGGCCAGTCCTGACCTTTGCATGCAGCTCTGTGAGGGATTTGGGTTCACATATATGGGTTCATGAGGGTTTATGAGTGATTTGGGTTGATGCGCATCGGTTAAGGGGTTGATTAAGCACTGCTGTCCTGGCACTCCAAGATGCACCATCTCAGCCCTTGGCATGAGGAAAGCTTGGTAGAGATTTCTTTTTCCTGTAGTACTATATCAAAAAGTTCAGGCAGTGACTTTTGTTTCAACATCTACATATTTATATCTGCTGCATAGTTTAGACTGAAATTTGTTTCCTTTGCTGACAGGTTAACCTGCTTTCTGGGGTCTGTCTGCAGCAGCCCACCAGCACCTTTGCCAACACTAACCTGGATTTACAATGTTGAGCCCCCGTTTTCCACAGCAGCAGGACAAGGGTCAGCCACTCTCATTTTGTTCAGGTCTCCAGAGCACCTAAAAGTGACAATAGGAGGAGAAAAAAACATAGGCTGGGGTCTGCTCTGAGGCATATCCTCAGGGGCACATGGTTGGGAGTTATCAACAGGACCTAGTTTGTCACCCTGGCCACCTTGGTTTGAGCAGAAAGTCTCGGTTTTGCCACCCTATTTTGGTATAGAAATACCCCAGTTAGAGCGGAGATGATGAATGGGAATCATGGCAGCCAGAACCAGCCTGCCAAAGTGATTTTACCCAGCCATACCAAGACTGATGGGTCAGCCTGAGGGGCAGTATTTCTATTGATATGGGGCAGAGGAAGGAGAGGCTCAGCTGAGCTTGGCAAGGGTTGTTGTGCAAATGTGGTTGTGTTGGTCTACAAATCATAATCATAGAATATCCTGAGCTGGGGAGGACCACAAGGATCACCAAAGCCCAACTCCTGGCTCTGCACAGGAGAAGCCCAAAAAACAATGATGTGCCTGAGAGCATTATCCAAACACTCCTTGAACTCTGTCAGGCTTGGTGCTGTGACCACTGCCCTGGGAGCCTGTTCCAGTGCCCAACACCTTCTGGGTGAAGAACATTTTCTTAATATTCAAACTAAACCTCCCCTGACACAGCTTCATGCTGTTCCCTCAGGTCCTAATAGTTACTTCCAACACCAAAAGCCACTTTGAGATCAGTGTTCAAGGATAGAAATGGTAAGAAAAGGTCATACTGCTCCCCTGCATCTCTACTGATCCCACCAACCACAAGCAACAGTAAACCTTCAAAAGAAAGGAATCTGCCTTTACGGGGCAGATTATTCCACACATCTTTGAGGCTTCATAGACAGCCTTTCAACCCCTGGCAACTTCAAGCATTATATAAGGGGCGATATAAAACCTGGCTTGAAAAAGTTTGAATTTAGAGGTGTCTGGGCAGGACAGAGCTCCTTGTGCAAGAAGGATTTGGCAGCTGTGAGAACATTTAAACAAACAGGTAAACAGTGACTGCTGCTGTGAATCCTGTGCAGTACTTTGAACAAGTCTGGCAATGTTGTCACGTTTATAAGATGATCCTTTGGTATCCTTTGGTTTGGTATCAACTTGGCCACTAAATTCCTTCAGCAATTGCTAGATCAGAATTAAGGGGAAGAGCTGATGCCCTTCACCCATCACAACTGGCACCTCTGCAGTGGATGCAGTATGACCAATGGGTGCAGTGCTTTACATCCAGGCAATGTTACTGTTTTGGTGTGTGATTTCTGGTTAAATATGGCACCTTGGTCTAATATGGCATTCAGCATGTGTGAAAACCCCAAATATCTCCCCTTTATGTAGTGAACATCATTTCTCCTTGGTCCCATGGTGGGTCACGGTCAGCTGAGCAGAGCTGTCACCCTTTGTGGGGGATGTGTTTCCAAGGCTCCTGTGCCCTCCCATCCAATATGCGGAGCTGGGAGTCAGTGCCAACTGGGAGCAAAGGCTTTGGCTCTGCTGACCCTGGGGAGGTGATGGCACGAGGGCTGTTTTGCTTTTCCAGCATGATAACAAACATCATTCCCTTGTTATCTTCAGAGAGAGATCTCTCGGGGAGGGGAGGAGAGGAGTGAGGCAAGGTCAGCTCTGTACCTCGGCTGACACTGCTGTGTGCCCAGCCAGGAAAGCCGCCATGACAGTGTTCAAATTCACATATTTGTTACCCTTTGGTAAACATTTATGTTTCTTGTTGTTGTCAGGAGCTGGGCTGAGATGCAGGGGCAGGGGCAGGGGCGGCACTGCTGCTTCTCTTGCCTCGCCTGACCTCCCACTGCGATTCAAAAGCACCCACGCAGCCTCTTGCAGAGTCTCCCTCGCTTAAATCAGGCGAGCCAGTTTATTTTTTCAGCTTTTAGGGACTATTGTTCTGCCATCACGTACTGGAGGGTGGGAATAGCAAGGAATATTTAAGGAAAGTGAATTTGGGAATTTGTAAGTGAACGACATGATCCCAAGGGTTAATATTTCCCTAATCAAGAGGACAAAGAATACTGCGTGACCTCAAGCCCCAACTGCAACCAACTGGTGATGCTGTCCAGCTTGTGACTTATGTATTTGCGGCAAATTCCTTATCTATAACAGGCATTGAAAGAAAAAAAAAAAGGTAAATAAAGCCTATCAGCAGTATTGTATCGCTGACTCTCCCTGCAGACCTTGCTTTACTGGTAATTATTAACTCTCTCAAATTGAGAGTCACTGCAGAACTCGTAACTAAAATATGATGGTATTTCTCAAATTAAAAATGCTCGGTGAATATTTCATTCTGCTCAAATAAAGAAATGCCCACAGGGTTTCCTTAACTGTGTGTGTAACAGGACAGCTTGGAGTTGTCTTCATTGCTCTTGCTCAAAACTTGGGAGAATTGCAGCATGGCCAACGCAAAACCTGCTGTTCCTCCTTCAGGTCATCTTGTGAAGCTGTTTTGGGTTTTTTTTCTACTGCCTTCCATTTCCCTTCTTCTCACTGTTTTCTCTGGTTGGGCCACACACATGAGGTCCAGTTGCTTGCTGGTTCTTGAAAGCAAATGCACTGTAAACCCAGTCCTTTCACATGAGTGCAAACAGCTCTGCAGCATTTCCCATGGTCAGTGAGCTCAGCCCCTCTCCCCATTATAAGCTAAAAATATATAATGTATATAACAAAAGACATGGTTAAAAACTGTGCTTTAATAAAGAAATACAAATGACAATCTAAAAATGTATTTTATTGGGCTGCTAATAATGACCAGCGGTGGGAGTGGAGGTGGGAGCAATATAATGAGCTCCTGGAAGGGAGTTTGGACACAGCTGTCCCATGTGTCCCAGAAATCTGGTAGAAGACACCTGGAGCTCACTGGGAGCCAGGGGACTCGGCATGGAGCAGCCTGGCACCCCAGACTCAGACCCTGCTTCAGTGAGCTCAGGTTTCGCACAGCAGCTCCCCAGCTCGGGGCTCACCGGCCAATTGCTCAGCTCGGGAAATAAAACAGGCAGGCACTGAGGAGTTCAAGTTTTGTATATTCACGTCACTAAAACAGAGACTATTCCCTCTCCTGCCCAGTGATTCCTGCCTGCCCCATCCCCTTGCCCGCCCCAGTGCCTGGCAATGCCCGGCCAGATCCACACTGGAGTAAGTCAGACACACAGGAACCTGATTCACACTGAAGTAGCCAGGAGGTGAATCTGGCCTCACAAGTAACATTTCCCCTTGAGATTAACAGAACACGTTAATCTTCTTGGTTTGGAAACTCGTATTTTCTTACTTGAACGCAGAGCTCTGTCCCTCCATCATTAGCAGATGTCCTGCATACAAACTGCATTACCTATAAAGTCTGCTTACTCCAAGCAAATGTTTCTCCATCTCTTCTCTTTTTTTTACTTCAATTTGAAGTGAAAGGTACAGTATAGGATTCAAATGCTTTTGCATTACACGGGTTTCTGACCACTTGAAAAACCCCACGGAAAAAACGACTTCACAAACCTGAAACGCCGGCTGAATCATTTTGCTGCACTTCTTTCTGCCTGGCTGAACTTTCTCATGATTTCTCTTTTTTTTTTTTTTTTCTTTTTGCTTTACATGGCACTTTGCTTTTGCTTGTTTAATTTTATTTCTTTTTTAAAAAAAAAAAAATTCATAGCTCCTGTTTCAGCTCTCACTTAGTGTCAGTATTTCTACCCTGTGGATGTGTCGCACAGGCAGGAACATCAGGAAATTGCCCAAAAGGCAGAACTACAGAGTAGCTCAAAGGAAGAAGCAAACTTGAATGCTGAAGCATGGTTTGGTGTTGTCCCAGCTCTCGCCCATACCACATGCTGGCTCCAGGGCTGCAGGCAGCGAAGTGCAGGCTGAGGAAACAAGAGGTAACTCACAGAAGGATACAGAAATTGGGCTTTGTCACCGACAGCTGGCTGGCCTGTTTGCCATGATCTGAATGGCACCTCTGACTTTTCTTTGGCTCAAAGATTTAACATTAAGGCAAAAATAAGACACAGTGTAGAAGCTCCATCAAATCTTTGGCACAACAGCAACAACAACAACAACAAAATATTACTGTACACATGAGCTGAGAGGGTAACATTTCCCAGTTAAGCAAAGGGAAAAGTGCTAAATAAATTGCACGTACTAAAAGGTGGCTGGCTTAACAACAATAAGAAGCATTCCTGTCCTTTTGTTTTTTCTTTTCTTTCTTTTCCTTTTTTCCTTTCTGTTCCAGAGATTAAGAAAGTTCCTTGGCCAATCGTCATCTCCAATAGGGGTTTCTGCAAAAAAGCTGCTTTCAGTCTTCATCTGGATCGTGCAACCTTTGCCAAGACCAGATGTAACTCTGGCTGGAAGCTCTTCTGAATCCTCCCTTCCTGGTTATTACTCCTGGAAAGAGAGAGACGTACCATGAGAACAGTGAACACATGGTGTCCCAGCGGCTCCTTGTGTGGACTGTCGCTGATGCATGCAGGAGCATCCTTGGGGACTGCTGGCCATGGATCTGCTATTTTTAAGAGTAGGCTCACAGTGGAACCATCTGTAGGTGCCACAATGGTGGCCAGAGCCTTCATAGAGAAGAGGGAGTGGCAGACAGGAAGAGGAAGGCTTGGGGAGGAAAACCAACACAGTAATTTGGTGTTGGGTCTAACTCCTGCTGCCAAAAAAAAAAAAAAAAAAAAAAAAAAAAAAAAAAAAAAAAAATTAGAAGTGATGGCAAATACCTGAAATACCTGCTATTTTCAGTTTCAGGAGCTGATCCCAGAAAGCAAAGGAGTCGCAACTAGATGGGCTTATGCAGGAGATGGGCTTTACTTCTGTATTTTAGTTGTTGTATTGAGTTTTCTGCAAGCATGGCTGCTCTGTGGGACTGCAACCTGTCCCATATGCCTGTGCATCCCCTGCGGGTCACAGCTGTGGCAGATTACTTGGGAAATTACACTGGGCTACAGAATATTATGGCCAGATCCATAGGAAAATGGTCAACTCCAAACCGTGGCAGCTTTACACAAGGAAAATCTCATCTACACTGCCTTCAGCATTAAAATAAGCCCCACAAATATCCCACAAACAATCGCTAGCATAGCTCAAAACAGAGGAAAATCCTCAGGGCCCGAGGTTTCATGAGATCACATCTCTATTGTCCAAACTGCCTTCATCACGTGAGCTCCTAAACCCTTCTTTAAATAACTTAGGAATGAGAAACTTGGAAATGAGATCACATTTAGCTAGTGCTACCACCATTTTTTGCTTTTTGCCAGTGGATTTAAGAACCTTTCAGGCTGCAGTACAGCTTCTGAAGGTCCTTTGGACACAGTCACCAATTCCCTGGACAGGTCAGCCATCTTTCTGTCAGTCTTTACAAGGTCAAACTCCTTAAAGCCTGGCCTGAAAAACTTTTTTTCCCAATCTGTTTTGTTTCTGTACTGCCTCTCCTTTTCCATCATGATATTGTAAAATTAGGGTACAAA
The DNA here is from genome assembly GCA_013397775.1 of Eulacestoma nigropectus. Taxonomy (NCBI): domain Eukaryota; kingdom Metazoa; phylum Chordata; class Aves; order Passeriformes; genus Eulacestoma; species Eulacestoma nigropectus. The sequence continues at coordinate 593,465 of VZTE01003716.1, read as the reverse complement.
ATACTAGTAACACACTGGTATTTATTTTATTTATGACTATAATTAGGGCAGCTGCTGTGAGATCAACTATTACAGGTGATCATCCATGACAGGCTAGGGGACAGGGGAACCTAAAATCCACCTTGTCACCCCCTCCTGTCAAGTGCACACCTGAGGAAGCACAGGACTGCCCAGGACCACCAAGGCTTCTCTTGATAAGAGTATTTCACTGAAAGCACCCAGGTCATCCTTCATGCAATAAATGCTGTTTGCTGGACCCTAGATTCCTGGAGTTGTCTCTGGACAATCCTACCTAGTGCTGCTCAGAGAAGATGTAGAAACTATTGCCCTAATTCAAGGCCTTATTTGGGATTTTGAATAAATGAGGTTTGGGTGGGAGAATGACAAACAGCCTTGTGTATTGCCAATGTTTCTGTTGGGAACCTCCAACAATATGTAATATATATTAATTACCTGTAATAGAACAGTCGGTTGTTTAATTTATCCCACATTTAGCTATGGAAAGAAAATGTAAAAGAAGAGAAGCAATCACTGCTCTCATTAATATTAAAAGACAGCAGAAAGATCAAAAGCATTTGGGGAAGCAGGATGGCTTTAGGAAGAGGAGTTTCAGGGTCAGGTCTCTGCTCTAAAGTCTCTGAAGTTGGGGGGCAAGAGGGAATATGCACAAACCAGACAAGGCCAGGTAAGGGCATTTGTGCTGTACCTTCCACACACAGGAACTGGAAAGAGGAATGGAGAGATCCCCCTGCAAGGCGATGGAGATGCTCAGCACACCTCACTGGCACCACTCGACTGGTCCCCAGGAAGTGCCCACCGCTGGCTATGGGTTATGTTTGGTGGGAATAGGCTCCTTTCTTTCCCCCTCCACCCTTTTCCACTCCAGCCAGGAGCTCTGAAGACAGATTTATGAGCGTGGGTCTGCTTTAAGCTAATAACATCAGAACTCCCATGGCTCTTGAATTTGACAACTGGCCCAATGACCTTGGTGAATTTGCAGCATCCCGGAGCATTTCAATCTCTATAAATCAAAGCCCTTCTGGAATTGAGTCAGCCTTTGTTCCAGGGCTTCTCCTGTCTCTTCTACTCACATTTTCCTTTTGCTGCAGTTGCCCAGTATCTGGGGGGTGGATCTTACCCTATTCTTGGTAACACTCTTGCTATGAAGGGGATGGACCCTACGCTGGGATCCTGCTCCCACCATGGGAGCAAATCCCTGGCCCATCTTTGTGTGCTGTAATGTGACTGCTCCAACACCCCTTTCAGCAAAGGGGCTTTTGGGGTGCTGTCATGCAACAGGGGAGTCCCACATCATATCCTTTTGCAAGGAAAAGCTCTGGGCCCTGCTCTTTGGAGTACTGATGCTCAGCATCCTTGGGGATGCCCTTGGGGTAGCCGCTGCTGCCTCTCTGTCCAGAGTCGGGTGATCTTGCTCATGAACTTGTCATGAGCCTTAGCACCCGTGCCCCACCTGCAATCCCTGCTTTGGGCTGCAGGGACATACAAGATGCAAGTGACAAGCAAATGAATCTCGCTGCCCTCTCACTGCCTTGTTTTTAAGCAGGTCCCTGGGCAGGTAATCCTTCAGCCGGCATGCAGCAGGGATAACTCATGGCCAGGCAGACCCAGGTCCCCTCCGTCCTCCCAGGGATGCTGTCCCATGGCACATGGACAGATGGACAGGCGGCTCGGAGCAGGTCACTGCTATCCCGTGGTCCAGCTCCTCCCCAGAGCTGGCGGAGCTGGCGGCCGTGGGGAAGCAGACTGGCTGGCTGCCCGCTCTCGCCGGCAAGTCCTAGCAGGGAAATGAAGCTATTTTTAAAGAGGAACCTCTGCTAAGTCAAACTGCAGAGAAGGGGAGGTCGAATCTCATTATGGGACCCCCTCCTCCCCACACAGGATGGGAAGCCACGAGGAAGAAATGCCATGCAGATCATCAAGGTTTTACTGTGCTGGCTCTGAATGGTTCTGATAATCAATATCAGATGATCAATAACAGCAAAACCCTGCAGCCAGGATCATCTGCACAAACCAGGGGGTGAGAGCTGTGGCTTTATCTCAGGGCTTTGTCTAAATAAATCACGAGTCATGATACAGTGTTATGAAAAAAATATGCTTCAAGCAAATGGTTTCAGTGCTGTACAAATCAAGCCTGCCACTACCATTTCTCTTTTATAATATAAACCCTTAACTTTTTCACCCCTGCAAGCAAATACGCCCACAGAACGCCCTCCTTTCAATTTCTTCAGTGGGAATAAGTGTTACCTACAGCAGGAGCTCTGCTTTTAGCAAAGCAGCAATGAGTGGGCATCAAGGCATGGCATAACACCACAATAACTATTTTAAATAATGCAATAATTATATGCATAATGTCAGCCTTTTTAGTGCGGCAGGCTGCAACCAACAGAGAAGCATTTCATTCCATATACATTTCTACATCATTTAATTATCTGGGAAAAGATATATATAAAGCATATTTTTAATTTTTAATTCCTTGCATCTGTGCTCATCCACACACACAGGCACAAAAACAAGAAACTAAATTCCAGCCGAAAACTTTTATTGAGCTCCAACTGCTCGCCTGTTATTCATAACCCAGTTTCCTCTCTCACAAAGAGACCTTTCGCATGTTTTTTTTTTTTTTTTATGT
>VZTE01003716.1:572177-590773 GCA_013397775.1 Eulacestoma nigropectus | reverse complement strand
TCTTTTTTTTTTTTTCCTTCTGCCTTGCTAACAGCTGCTCGCAGTGTTGTATCCTGAGTGATGATGAGGTTCTGAAAGTGTTTTTTTGGAACAGATGGCCAGGAGAGAGCTGGGGAATGTGCCAGCAGCGAGCTGGGGAATGCGCCAAGTCCTGCAGTGACTGAGTACTCCGGGTTCCAGCTCGCGTGCCTTTCCCCTGCCCTCTGCCCCAAGTGGCGCCAGCAGGACTTCCCAGCTCGCGCTCCGAACATCTGGAGTCTGCGGCTGCCAGAAGAGCCGGGACGGGGGGGAGGATGAAGCAGAGAGAAAGAAAAAAATCCTTCACCCATCCCTCCCTGCTCCGGCTGAGCTCCCATGGCCGCGGCGATGTTGCTGCCTAGCACGGGGGCTAATCAGAAGCAAAGAGGGGAGAGGAAGGGAAAGAAAATGAACCTTGCCATGGGCGTTTGGGGTTTTGGGTGCTGGGTGTGCTGTGCAGAGTGTTTGTCCACGGCTAGATCCTGCTCTGTGTAGACTGAATTGCTGCTGTTGTCCCCAGCTGATTGCTGGGGAAGTAAGGTCTGCCCCACAGCTTTGGGGCTGGAAGATCTGGGGGCTGTGATGCACAGCTCTGCACCCCCACAAATGTCAGGCTCCAGGGAGAGCCCCCAGCCATGCACCCTACAGCCCTATCCTGACCCTGAGCTGCTTTCCTGCAGGGCACCAGAATTCAGCCCTGTGGGGAGAAAATAGGAATAAGAGACTGTGGGACCAGCAAGCTGGACCCCAAACACTATAGAATCCATGTGAGGTTTTCAGACAACCCCTGGCCACTGAGGATCATATGCCATGCAGAAACAGGGGACCTTGTGGGTAAGGAAAACTTGGACTTCCCTTTCTTTTGCTGTTGTATCCTCTGTGCTGCCAGAGAATGCTCCTGGTCAGAGCTGAAAGCAGTTCCCTCCTTTTTCCAGGACATCAGTGTGGCCCCAGCAGGACTTGGGGCTCTGCTGAGGGTGTCGCGACCCAGATCTCCAATGTGGTGCAACTCTTGGGCGCATGGTTAAGGACAAGGCTTAGTCCAGATCATTTGTATAACCAAGCAAGAGGCAGCTTTAAAGAATGAAAACTATCATCAGAATTCACCACCCTCACCCCCCCACAGTCAGCTTTTTTTCTTATTTTTTAAGAAAAGGCATCTAAAGCCTCCTTTGTTGCTTATAAATGACATCTCCCATCACCAAACACCCTCGGTCAAATCTCAGTTGCAAGAACTAAAATCACCTTATAACTGTAGTTAGGACAGAGAAGGGGATTTTTTTTCCTAGTCAACTTCGAAAGGCTAAAGCCAACTTTTCTAATTATCTAAATGGGAGTACAAAGGGGAGGTAAAACCACTCAGTAAATCTCCTACTGCAACAGCAAAATCTGAACAACAACCTAACGCTAGGGACACAGGATAATTCGCCCCCAAAAACAAAGCAAAAGGCAATGCACAATCCAACAAATGCAACATCTGGAGTCCCTGCCTGCCAAAACAAACTCCAACCAGCTACTTTTTTGTGTGAAAAGCTCACGGTGCCACAGCACATCACAACCGGAGAGCTGAGAGAGTGAAAGAGGCAGACACACAATAAAATGGAGATGACAGAAGATAAGGGTGTTGTGGATCTAATGTGGAGCTCAAGGAGCGGAGGTCTGTACTCAGGATTGCTGTGATTTTTTTAAAGAGCGAATATAAAAGGAAACTCAAAAAAACAATAACAAAATAACAACCACCCCAAACTCGATAATTCAGAGGAACTGCTCAGTGAGCAGTGGTTTCAGAGGCCTGATTAAAAACACACAGAGCTTAAAAAAACGTGCCGATTTCAACATTAACGAGGGCGCGGCGATTTTGGGCCAAGCCATTGTATCCTCATCCAGCCGCCTGTGTGAGACCCCCCAGGAGAGACATCCCTTCACACCACCTGACATCCAGAGCTTGGATCGTCGCTGCACAGCCATCCCGGATCTGTAATTTCCCTCTGACAACAGCCTTTTCCTCCCTTGTGCTCACGATTTGCTTGGCTCAAGGAGAAAGGGAGACAGGCAAGATCGAGTCCTCCCAGCCCAGGCTTTGCATTCCCACTCCTATCTACTGGGAATTACCAGAGATACTTAGTGGTACCTGCTGGTTTTGGCTTCCTCAGCGGCTGAAGGTGCTCTTGCCATCAGTTGAGCAAATACTGCCGGACATAAAATTGTACTTGTCATCCACAAGGGAATCTGTGTGCTCTGGGGCTGCCCTAAACTTGCAGCAGAAATGCATGTTCTGTAATTTCCAGCAAGAAAAGCAAGGCAGAGCAGGGATTAAGACCCGACCTCAGGTACAAAGCCTGGCTTTCTTTTCAGAGAGAGCTTTTGGAGGAGGGTTAGGTGTCCTTCAAGAACATGGAGAAAGGCAGATTTTCTCCTGGTGATGCTGTTTCTGTGGGGTGGTGGTGCCTGTTGGGAGGCAGGAGGTGCCCTGTGGGAGTTCCATTGTTCACGCACTCTCAATGGGCTCGGGGCTTTTCTCCACGCATCTGCTCTAGAGAGAACTTTAGAGAGCAAACACTGTAAATGGAAGGCTTTTAATTCTTAATTTATTTTTTTAATTCGGGATGGGCCCAGCCCTAACCCTTAGATGTGAACATCCTGGGATTTGGAGCCATTTAAAATCTGGCTCCTTGTTTTCTGTCTTTAAGCCTGCATTGGTTTACATAAGCCAAGACAATGGGTCTCAGCCCACTGGGCACCCAAAGCCTGAACAGCAGCCCAGAAATGTGCTGAAGCTCCATGACAGATGTACATTCTCTTCTTTCCTTCCATTTTGACTTTGGGACAGGACCCAAGATCTAACTAGCAATCTGCTAAAGCCTCACAAAGGATGCTCATCCCCTTCTTGACCTGGAGAGGGGACCCAAGACCCAAACAGCAACTTGCTGAAGCCCCCAAAATGATGGTTTTCCTCTCCCCCATCTTAACTTGGGAAGGAGACCCAAGAACCAACTCTCACCTAGCCCTGGGGTCGGTAGCATCAATTCAGTGTCCCTGGGACACCACTGCCTCCAGCACTACAGACCCCACAGCGAACCCCCAATTTCGGGCTGTGCCCAGGAGCTCCCCCCACAACTCCCAGTTCCAGGCGGTGCTGTCAGCTGTGGGTGAGCAGTGCCGCGTCTCCGCCTGGCGCTGCTGCTCCGCGGGCATAAATACAGCCCGTGACAGCCAAAGGAAGCAACAGGGAGTGTGCTATTGTGTTTATTTATAAACTGAATTGCTGCAGGATGATTTGTTGGGCTAAAGAGGAGGTAAAGTGAGGAAACCTGCCTGAATCAGAGGCAGATCTTAACAACACCGGGGAAGGAGCCTGCTCCCCAGCTTAGCTGCCCATTCATCCATTAAAATCCTGCTGATTTATTATCCCGCCTGACAAGCAAGCTCAGAGAGCAGGGGGAAGTTCAATTCAAGTTTACAAAACTCTTTTTGTCATAAAAGCCTGAACAAAGACATCAATCACTCCTTTAATTCACCCATGTCACTCTCTGAGAGGAAAACTGGCAGAACGCTCTGCTTCCTCCTCCCGCCGCTTGACGATGATTTCACCTAATTGGTTCAGTGTTAAGTAACCTAAAGGAATGCAAGGCATAATTAGATTTAACGTTGTTTCCTCAAGATACCCACATGTCCTTCAGGTCATACATCTTACTAATGTGTTTATACATACAACGTCTCCATTAGCTACCTTTTTTTTATTGTCGGGTGATTTTTCTCAGAGATAAGTGTTAGATTAAACAAAACAGAAAACACAGGCGGGCGACAGTGTTTTACAGGCTCCAAAAGGCGACTCAAGGTTGGTTTGGTTTAACAAGTAACAGTCCCAAGATGACTCTTAATAGGATCACGCTTGTGTTGAAACACACGATGGGCAACTAACGAGGGGAAGAGCCTGGCGCGGAGGACGGGGAGGAGAGAAAAGCTTTTGATTAGGAAGGAATGTGGTTATTACAAGATCAGATGGATGGAGGAGAAAAAGAGAGAGAGAGAAAGGCAAGGGATAAAAAAATCAGGAAAATTTCACAAGGTTCAGAAAGGAGGAAACTACTTTGGATTTTTTTTTTCCTTTTTTTTTTTCTCCCTTTTGTAACTTTTACCATTATTTAGGGGGTGAGGTGGGGGAGAGGCTGTAACATACCTTCCTTTTTTTAGATCTTCCTTCTGCTTGTAAGGTCCTAGTGCACTGCTCCACGCATTCAGAAAAGCTCATGTTACTGTGGTCAGCACTGTAATCCAGGTCTGCTAGTCTGGCCAGGGAAAGGATATAGTTACAGGCTATTCTCAAGATGGCCAGTTTGGACAACTTTTGACCATAAGAATAGCAGGGAACCTAGAAAGGATAACAGGGAAAAAGAAATAATTAAAAATTAGGCCAGATAAACAAAATATCTTGCTTGAAGCATGACAAAACAACTGTGAGTTATTTTCTTAGCAGTTTTAACATAAATAGAAACTCTAGTGATAAAATGCCATATGGTCCCAACAGGTTTTTAAGAAGAACTCCCCTGCTGATCTCCATGGGGATGAAAGCAGCACGAAGCCTCTTGATTTCAGCAGGGCAGTTCTGCTTAAAACGTGATAGCAGGATACGGCCCGGGACATCTGCCTGCTGCTCGGTTCACTTCTTGGAGGCCCTGTTTCTCAGAAACCTTCAGCTCTCACACCTCACAGTAACTTGTCCTGAGTAACTTACTCCCCACAAGTAGCTCCCATGTCATCACAGGTCTTATAGAATAAGGCAATAAGGAGGTATGAGCAACTATGTCACAACTTGGTGTTTTTTGTGCTCAAACAACATCAGTTGTGACTTTCAGCCCATGCAAAAACATGATGTTGCTTAGGAGCAAGACCTTGAGGAGGCAGTAATTTCTACCTGCCTAAACACTCGACTATGGTACCTCACCCCACAAAAGAGACCAAAACAGAGCCTGTTTCAGGGAGCTGGATGTATCCTATGCAATTTATTTAATCTTAGTGTTCTTAGAAATCTTAAAGATTTCTATTGTAATGTGAAACATTCAAACAATTCAAACTAAACAGAATGTGTCTCAATTACTGAGCAGTATATGGTTCCTGCCGTAGAAGGGTGGGTTGCTTTTCAAACGTGATCCAGAAAAACACTACATCTACACTCGATTTCAGGCACACAACTTTAATATGCCCAGCTTAAAGAGAGGTCTTCTGAGTTTGATAGGCTTGGGCACCTCATTTTCTAGTTTGCAAAATTGCTGGAGGTCACTCAGCCTTTAATGCACAAGAGTCTATCGCCTACGAGAAACTGAAGCTGTGCGTTCATCTGAAATCCATCCGAGCCCCTCAGGTTGTCTGGCCACCTGTCACTCTAAGTTTTCATAGTACATCAATCATTAGAATGCCTCAATGTTCCTCTACCACCTTGCCTCTGTACCGGTCTCCATCCTCCACACACCTCTAGGGTGTTACACTCAGCTTAGGGCTGGAGATTTTTTAATGCCTCTTGCCATGCTCATGCCTCAGCTTCTCTCTCCTCCACAGGGACACAAAGATGGGATCAACCCCAGAATGCTGTCCCTGACTTTACAGAAGGCAAAATGGGTTCATCCCCTCCACAAACCCCACAGCAGCCACACACAGATGCAAAGGGAGGAGCAGAACAGCTCAAGCATATATAGGATTTCCCCAAGTGTTCTGCCAGGCTCCAACTACTGTCACCTGCACAACCTCAGCTAGATGTGCCATCCCTGTATCTAGCAACCCATGACAGATCTTTTCTGTCCATGAATTTGTTCTGGTAAGCTGAACCCCTGTTGATTTTGAACAGCCACAACATCCTTTTGAAAAGCGTTCTTTCCAGTCTATATAATTTTTTTCTCTTTTTGTTTGTTTTGAACTTGGCTCCTACTGTCTTCCCTTGAGGTACTACAGTTCCTGTATTAGAAGAGAGGACAACAGATATTTATTCACCTCCTGTGTGACATATGTTTTTAGTTCACCATCATCTCTTCAGCCTCTTTTCCAAAAGAAAAAGATTAATCCTCCTTAGCAGACAGCTCTATGGAAGCCATCCCATATCTTTGATGACCCTTGCTGCTCTTCCCTGAACCTTTCCTAGTCCCTTTGGAGCTGAGATGATCAGAACAACACCACACAGTATGCACGTTGTGGGTGCATATATCTAACAGATGCTTATGTTCTCTGTTTTTTTCAATCTTCCTTTCTTCCTAACTCCTGATTTGATTTGTGACTGCTGCCAGACACTGACCTGAGATTTCCATTGAACCATCTAGAAAAACCCTGAGGTCTCCATTCTCTGAGATAATGGTCAGCTCAGGGTCTACCACTTCATATGTGCACTCTGGTATGGTTTTTCCCATATGCATCACTTCACTTTATCTGTGTGGTATTTTTTTTATCTGCCATAATATTACCCAATCACTCAGTCATAATCTTCAGCACAGCTCACACAGTCACAGTTTCAGGTGGTGGGACCTGAAATTCTCTGTTCAAAGCAGAGCTAAGCTCAGAGTCAGACCCTGGTTTGCCCACTCATGATGTCCCTCCCTGCAGGAACTGGCCCTTTTTCCCTACCCACCATTCCCTGCCTGTACACTGATCACTAATCCATGCTCCCATCCAAGCTGCTCAGCTTCTTCTTTCCTAGGGAATACCTCTGCCATAGTGCTTATGGAAATCCAAACTAATTGCTTGGATCACCCTTATCCATGAGTACAAGGATTTTAGTGCTGTTGACCCTACAGGCCATGTCTTGTACAAGATATGGAATCCTTCAGGTTGGAAAACACCCCTAAGGACACAGACTCCAACCATTAACCCAGCACCGCCAAGGCCACCACTAAACCATGTCCCCAAGCACCACATCTACATGTTTTCTGAACACTTCCAGGGATGGTGACTCCACCACTTCCCTGGGCAGCCTGTTCCAACGTTTTCAGCAAAGATATTTTTCTAATATCCAACCTAAACCTCCCCTGGCACAACTTGAGGCCATTTCCTCTTGTCCTATCACTTGTTACCCGTGAGAAGAGACCAAGCCCCACCTGGCTGCACCCTCCTGTCAGGGAGTTGTAGAGAGCAGTAAGGTCCCCCCTGAGCCTCCTCTTCTCCAGGCTGAGCTCCCTCAGCTGCTCCTCATCAGACTCGTGCTCCAGACCCTTCCCCAGCTCCGTTGCCCTTCTCCAGACAGGCTGCAGAACCTCCATGTCCTTCTTGTAGAGAGGGACCCAAAACCGAACACAGGATTGGAGGTGTAACATAGCTGAGGTGCCCATGAGTACCCAGCCTTTCCAGAAACCAGCCAACAAGCTTAAAATGGCTTTTTTATACACACCATCTAATACTGACATCCTTGAAATGACAAGGAATCATAGAATAGTTTGGGTTGAGAGGGACCTTTAAAGGTCACCTAGTCCAGACTCGCCCCTGCAATGAGCAGGGACATCACAGAGAATCTGTTTAAGAGCCCCTTTTTGTCTGAAAAAATCTCTCTCTATCCCTGCCTTCACTTTTTTTACCAACATTAGGCACCCTGCACTGCCCTTGCCCTCAGTACCTGGTCCCCAGATGCAATGAGCTGAGTTATTTTGAAAGCAAGAGCTTCAGGCAGCAGAAACACCCAAGTCTCTCTTGACGCCAATGCAACAAAAACAGCGGAGACCCCAGATCAAACGGCATCGGGAAAGAACAAAGCAAGATGGAAACTAAAATGGAAGGATTCAGTGAAATGTGGGAGTAATTTCAGAATTAGAGCAAGAAGGAAGTTAAATCAAGTGGAAGGAAAATAGACCATGAAATCCTTGAGGCTGATGCACAGACGCTGTCCAGTTACAACACAAGAAGACAGGCTAATGTCTCTTTCCCTCATCTGTTTTGCTCTTTCTTTTGTGTTCTGGGCTTTTTTTCCTTAAGGAAAAAAAAAAAAAGAAACAAAAAGAAACAAAACAAACCCGAAACTATTTTGTAGGACATGTTTGCTACAAATGGCAAGGAAGATCTCAGAGCTAACACAGCTGACAAAATCCTCAACTGGGATTACACAACACTTTTCCCACACTACTGCAGCAGAGTCCAAACTGGAGCTGCCCCGTATGTCCATGGGAAGAGGTTCACCTTGAGCAGTTCAGATACTGCTGTGATGGGTGCAGGGCACCAACATAAACAGATAAGAGGTTTTTTGCCATGGTAACAGTGTTAGAAAAACTATTTCATAGGAACCCTCCCTGTCTTGGCTCAGCTCCTGCCATTTTAATGTTTCCTTTTGAATTAAACATGGGAAATTAAGAGAGGAATGAGCCACTTAGTTCAGATTCAGACTCAAAACTTCCCCAAGTGTGCGTCTGTAACTTTGGTATTATCTCCTCTTTAACATAAAGTCAACAGGAAAGAAGGGACAGATTTGTACAAACTGCAGTAAAGGGTGTCAATGACACACTTGGATGCCAAGAAATCTCCAAAATCCAACTTAAAACAGAGAGAGTGTTTTAGAGATGGGAAAAATGCCTGAGGCTGGTGTGGCCCTGCAGGTGTAACCCTCCCAGCTCCCACCAAGTCTCCACACAGAACTTTGGCAGGCAGAAATGTGAGCAGGTATCTGTCACGTTCCTGGCAAGGACCAGACCCTTTCCTTCTGTCACCTTCTTGGTCCTCATGCCTGAACTGAACAGATTTCAGTGTTTTAATGGGGCAGCTGTGAGCTGAGCAAGTCTGTCCAGAGTCAGGGGGAACCAGGCTTGAGTTCCTGTGCAGTTAATGAAAATATTTCCCTTATCTGACCTCACCAGTCTCTTCTGAGCAGCAGCACAGATCACCATCTTGCCTGCAATATTTGCAATGATTAAAAGGTATTAGGAAGGAACTGCAACTGAAATTTCACACCAATCCTAAAGAATGCAGCTGTCGGCTAGAAAGGCAAGGACACTGGCACCATCCTCAGCTTTGGGATATCAGCATCGAGTGAGCTGGGACTAGCAGGAACCAGAGCTCCAGTCAGAGGATGTTTGTTAGTTGTGTCTGCAAAGGGCTCTGCAGAGTCTCATGGGTCTTATCAGTGATCCCCAGGCTGGCAGGAGTTGAAGCAAGGCAAGATGAACACTCCTGGGACATATTCCTGTGCAGAAGAGCCCTTCTTTGGCAGGAAGAGAGAACGGGATGTGACCTAACAGGTCTTTTCTATCCTTGATGTCTAAGATTCGGAGGCAGCGCCCTTGGAAAACCAGAGATGCTCCCTTTGAAGTCTGTGGGAAGTCTGCTGTGCACTTGACCTGCAGCCAGCCCTCTCCAGGAAGGCAGGGATCCGCTGCAGCTCCCCAGAGCGTCACCGCCATCCACCAAAGATGTGGGCTGGGAGCTGATTCTGACATGGCACAGGAGAGGAGGCTGCAGGATGAGGTTGGAACAACCAGAGATGGGTGAGAGGGTGCAGGGTATGTTCCCTGATGGGTCTGCAGGGAACAACCAGGAGCATCCCATGGACTTTAGGAGCATTAAGCCAGTACACATCATTGAGCTTCTGGCTGGGTAGCTCTGTCCTTACCAATAAGATACCATTTCCATAAACACCCTCTGGACCTGTACAGATAACATCTGTAAAATCAAGTCTGATTTTACACTGCAGGAAAATGCTAGAATAAAGAAGGCTGCTGAGTGCTGGGGGTCCAGACGTCTCTGTTATTGTGCTCAAAATATGATTTAAAAGCTCAGATGTGCACAGATCTCCTCCACATGAAGGTCCCACAGGGCAGAATTGGGCCCCCTGGGCACTGCAGGGAAGATAGGGCAGCTCTAAGGCAGTGTGTGATGCAGCATGAGCCAAGCCCTCCTGACAGTTAGTTCCTCAACATGCCATAATAAGCTGCTGAATCTACCTGTCTGCTAATTCATCTGGTTTATTTTTATGCTGGGAGTTAAAACACATCAGGGCCCCCCCTTTTGCCCTCCTCCCCCAGGAAAACATTTGGCTGCCTCTCCCCTGCATCCCAGCTTGCAGCCCAGCGGTGCTGTCTCATTGTTTGTGCTGCGCCTCTTGCCAAAATTATTCCAGAGGTTCATATAAATGTCCAGCACTTAACAGTTCTGGCTTTTGTACGTCCCTTTCTAACACAGGGTGAGCAGGACATTTCCTGGGGTTAAGGCACCTTGGGGAACAGTGGCAGTGACCCTTGCTTGTCAGCCCTGAGCACAGGGGAAGCCCCTCTTTTATGATTTCAAATTATCTCCAGGGCTGGCATCTGTAGAGCTACTGCGGATGTGTAGATGCCCCATCCCTGGAAGGCTGCCTCATCCCAAGGCCAAGTTGGATGTGACTTTGAGTAACCTGGTCCAGTGGAAGGTGTCCCTGCCCATGGCAGCAGGGTTGGAATTAGATGATCTTTAAGGTCCCTTCCAACCCAAACCATTCTGTGATTCTATGAGTAAGATCCTTAACGAGCTGAAGGCCTTGCCCAGAAGATCACTGCCTGTTTTCAACATGTGTCACATTGTGGAGTGTTTTTGGGAAGGGTTTAGAGCCAGCCTTTTTCTTTCCACCCAGTTCTGGGGGTAAAGTGAACACATATGGGTCTTTCTGCTTCTTGCAGGACTCATTTGATGACCTGGTTGGTGTGTTCAGGTTCACCAGCAAGGTGACTTGGCTTCCCTACCTTGTTCTCAACAGCTGCACGCCTTGAGTCCTTCTAATATTACCTGTGGGACAATGATGACTTATACAGCTGTATGATGGAAAAGCCTGCAAGTATTCCTGGGACATCCTTTCACAGTCCTGCCAGATCCCCTCAGACTTGATTCCCAAATACCCCTGCTGCTGCCCCCAGCACAGCAGCAACCAGCTTCCACCGATGGCTCCTCTGTGCCATTGGTGCTCACTACGCTGACCTGGACCTTTGGGCAGCACCATGTGGGGCTGAACCCAGCAAGGCCAGATCCTGCTGTGTGGATATACGGCATGGTTCTCAGGGGACTGCTTCTGGAAAAGGGCCCCATAGAATCATAGAATAGTTTGAGTTGAAAAGGACCTGTTAAAGGTCATCTAGTCCAACCCCCTGCAGTGTGCAGGGACATCTTTAACTAGATCAGGTTGCTCAGAGACCTCTCTAGCCTGACCTTGAACGTTTCTAGGGATGAGATATCTACCACCTCTCTAGGCAACCTGTGCCAGTGTTCTACAAGCCTCATTGTAAAAACTTTCTTCCTTATATCTAGTCTAAATCTACCCTCTTTTAGTTTAAAACCATTACGCCTTGTCCTGTGGCAACAGGGTCTACTAAACAGTTTGTCCCCATTTTTCTTATAGTCCCCCTTTAAGGGGAAGGGGTGAGGGGGATGAAAAAAACTCTCAGAACCTCCTCTTCTCCAGGCTGAACAATCCCAACTTTCTCAACCATCACCTTGATCAACCTGGCGGCCTCCTCTGTGCTTGTTGCAACATCTTTCCTGTGCTGAGGACCCCAGAGCTGGGTGCAGCACTGCAGGTGGGGTCTCACCAGAGCAGAGTAGGGGGGAAGAATCACCTCCCCATACCATCTGTGGTGTCACAGTGTCAGATGTTCCATGGTGCTCTATTCCAGCCAGTGATGGGCAGCTATTCCATACCAGGCTTTTGTTTCTCTGCCACCAGACCACAGTGGTGGGCAAGGGGCAGCCCTGTGCTAGCACAGCAATCCTAGCAGTTTGAAAGAAAGCCTCACCCCTGCTTCACCACAGAAAGCAAAGTGCCCAGCCCAGGCCCAAACCCAGCTGAAAGACGCCAACAAGAACAAAAGCAGCACTGCTCAGGCAGGAGCACCAGTCCTGGCTGAGGTGCCTTTGCCTCTTGGGTGGGTCCACGCTGTCAAACGACCCAGCTCCCGGTTCCCTCCCAGCTCCTGGCTCCCCCATCGTTCACATTACAAAAACATGAGTTCACTTCTTGGAGCGAATGAATTGGCTTCCTCCAAACAAAACCTAGGTGTGGTGCTGGGTGAGTTCACCCCGGGAATCTCTTCCAAATGGCAGTCTGGTTAATGCTGCCCCAGGCCTGGCTCCACTCCATTTTGGACAGTCCTGCTGCACTATCCGCAGACATTCTGCACCCCCAAAGCCTCCTGCACATCCTCAGGGCACACAACACACCCCCTCAGTATCATGCCTGAAAAATACCACATTGCTGGGCTGCAGCAAAGCTCTTACCTTATTGCTGGCTCTTTGAACCACCTCCCAAAATAATAACTACACAGATGATTACTGGGGTTATCAGAGAAGAAATCACAGGGCTATTGGGCACAGAAAATCTCCTCTGAAAGGGGCTGCCTTCCAGCACTATACTGGGAAAACACTTTTTTTGGGTGGCAATTTAGCAGAGGCAATCTGCATCTCTGAGGTCCAGTGGATGCAGTTCCCCTGGTGAACAGGAGAGCAAGCTCCACTGGAGATAATGGCATTACCCCAGCCCCAGCTTGGCCTCGGTGACTCTTCAGTCACCAGCCACTGCTGGACCCCACGGGGTTTTCCCCTCCCTTGCTATCACTGCTGTGCCCCAGGAGCTGCCATGAGCCCGTGGCAGCTGCAAGGAGCACAACCTCCCACAGCACACACGTGGCTCTGCTTGCATCCCTGCATGGCATAGGGCACAGTGCAAACCAGGACCAGGACGGGATATATCACTTGGGGAACACACGTGGCATAGGCCAAAGGAGATGCAGGCTGGGAACAAAGAGCCTGGGGAGCTCTGCTGCAAGGTACTGAAAACTGTCCCACCTCCCCACTGCAGCCCGGAGAGGAATTTGACAGTGGATTAAGGCAGGGAGCAGAGGCTGGATTCAAAGCTTGATGGAGGAAAGCAGACTCTTTTCTCCAATTTCAGCGGGAGCCATAAGAAAACAGAGAGGTTAACTCAGGGTGGCTGCAGCAGGCAGAGCAAATACCTCCCAACAGGAGCAGGATTTGTAGCAAAGGATAAAATCAGCTAGACAGCAGCCAAGGGAGCAAAAAAGCCCTGTTCTTGGTGACACACACTCATTGTTTTCAGGATTTTTGTCCTTTTGTCTGGTTTCTCCCTTATTTTTTTTCCTCCTGTGTTGCTTCAGGCCAGTATTTTGTCATCTTCTTTAGCTGTTAAACCACAGGGCCGCCCCACTCTGGGCTCTAAACATCCATCAGCATCACTCAGGACTGGCAGCAACCACGGAGATGCTCCAGTTAACGCTGTGCTGCTCAGTGACAACACGCAGCGGTGGCACTGCACACTGTGTCTGGAAGATGCTCCTGCTCTCCTGAAGTCCAGCTGCATCTCTTCAACAGCCAAACCTGCCAGCTCAACCTTCACCCCAGAGAGCTCAATGGGTGGTTTGTCCTCAAGAGCTGGGTTTTAAGGCATCTTAGGGTTTCCTGCTTGTGGGATCACATAGGGATGAATCACTGGGAATAGGGCTGGGAGATGTCAGCAGGTGACTGAGGATAGCGCTCAGCCTCCCCACCACACAGAAAGGACACGTCAGTGACACTGGTCACATGCAGGGTCCCGCCTGCAGAGGTGACAAACCACAGCCACCCTTGGGATGACACACAAAGAGGGCGAGCATGAAATGACGCATCCACAGAACAGCCTCAGCCTCCGCTGGCTTGTGGCTAAGGCACTGCTCAAGCCACAGGTCCTGCCTCCATTTACTGCCCTTGCCCCTTCAATCCCCTGCAGACAGTTTGCCCCCACGGCCACAAAACCTCCTGTAGCCTTGAGGCTGCTGCTCCTGATGTCCCACCACACTCCCAATGGGAGCGAGCAGGGTCTTTTCTGCACTGATTTAACAAGCCACAGCAGCCATGTGCATGCCAGCAGCAAAAAGTGAAAGGATACTAGTGTGGGGGGGGGGAACCTCCATTCCAGCAGCTAAAAAGCCCTATAAAACCCTGAAGTATCTCCAGAACCCACATGAGTGCAGAGAGCAAGGCTGTCAGCTGCTGAGGCACAGGATGTCCTGGTAACGCAGTGGTGAAAAGATTTAGAAAAATGCCAATACACTTCAAAGGAGGATAAATGTCTGTGGACACATTTACTCCCGGCACAGACTCCAGCTCACTGTGGCTCGACGCATCACTTTCTTGAAGAGGGGCTGGACGGCAGTGCTCCAGAGAGAAACCAGATGTGTAAGCCCAGGCAGGCTCCAGATCAGGAAGGCTGCTGTAGTTGTCTCCATCCATCGAGGGAGAGTTTGCTGCCACCTTAGGGTCTGTCAGCACAGCTGAGGAGCTCCACCCCAGCTCCTGAGAGTGCAACATACTGGTGGGAGCTGGTTTGCTTGGCTGTCCATGCAGTCTCATGGTGAAGAACACTATTCACTTCTGGCCAGGGCCTCCAGCAGAAAACCTGGTGGCTAAGGTCATACTGTAATAAATGTTACAATGGTTCAGTTTCACAGCTGGGATTTGCTGGAGTATGAGACTCTTGCTGCCAATAGGAACTTGCAGACAAAAAAAAAAGGGGCAGAACTGCCTTGCATGGAGAACAATTGCTTTGAAGATAGGCAATGTCATTGTCACCTCTTGTCTCCTCCAGATGGTTGCACTGCTTCATGAATTTGAACATCCACCAGCACAAGGACTGGTAGGAGTCTTCACATGGAGAAGATGATCTCAGGTCCTTGTGAACTCAGTGCTATGCCTCCGTCTGCATCAGAGATTTGGGTTCACTGATCACCCACCACGGCACGGAGAGGGAGAGGAAAAGGATGGAAGTGACAACCCATCATGTCACACGTGGAGGGTCCTGCAGCAGCTGGGGCAGTGCAAGAAGCCACTGACCAGCACCTGCCATGGCATTCGAGGGCAGGAGACCAGTGCTGCAGACAGGAGCTGCCCAGTCACAGGGACAGGAGCAGCCCCCAGGAGGGACACCAGAAAGGCAGCAGCAGAGGGACAGCCAAGTACAGCAGAAGTATCTCAGCACCTCAAAGTGTTTCAGAGCAGGTCAGTGCTTTCCAAGGAGAACTACACTGTTTGCCTCAGGACTCTGCTGCCAGTGGAAGGATCACTTGGACAAATGATGCTTGGGGGACTAAGGGGGAGAAATCTCTTCCAGACTTAATAGCTGAAGACCACAAGTACCAAGACCAGGGGGAAGGAGCTGTGTCTCAGGAGCATCTGCTCTTCAGTCCCACTTCAGTGCTACGGCCGCATGGCAAAGGCAGCAGCTCAATACAGAGAGAGGGAGAGAAATCCTTGTTCCTGGTGGCTGTGACACCAAGGGTTGAGCACAATGACAACAACACGTCTCTCCCAACAGCAGGCAGCTTCCCTGAGCAGGCAGCTGCCCGCCTACCTCCCACCTCTGAGGGGGCCCTGGCCTCCGAGGCAAGCTGGGGACAGCTCAGTCCTCAGGGACATGGCTGGGTTAGCCTCTCCTTGTGTGAAACAACTGTGTTTGGCTCTTCCTCCACCAAGAACTGGGAGAAAAAAAAAGAACCCACACCCCTTCCTGCCATCTGGAGAGTTAGTCGACACAAGCCAAAACATGTGTGCCATATGTACACAGCTGTGGAGCGCAGGGACGCCGCCGTCAGCCCATCTGTCCAGCGTGCTGTGTGCCAGTCCCTTGCCCTCGGGTGGGCTGCTGAGACAGGGAGAGTGTCCTGCAGAGAGGCATGACTTCCCTTTCCTCCTCCTCCTCCTCCTCCTCCTCCTCCTCCTCCTCCTCCTCCTCCTCCTCCTCCTCCTCCTCCTCCTCCTCCTCCTCCTCCTCCTCCTCAGCAGGCATGGACGGGCTCCCTACAGTGTGGCTGTGGTGGGTCTGATCCTGCAAGCCATGGGGTTTTATCTCACGTGTGCCAGTGAGGATGGGTATCTCCACCCTCATGTGTCCAAACAGGGTAGGGACAGGGATGACACTTCCGTGGGTGGTGGGTACCAGTGGCTGTGCAAGGCTCCTGCTTCCACCAGCTCCACATCCAGCACCTGACCCCTTCCCCAAGGAGCGTGGGGCCAGGGTCGGCTGTGTGCAAGCACGGCACAATCCCCTGCTCCTCACCCGCCTGTCTGTGGGGACGTATCAGTTTCAGTGCCTCAGGAAAAGCCTCCCAGCTGCTTATGAGCCTGATATGTGATGACAAGGAGGGGACGGAGGACTAACCAAGGAACAAGAAGCAAAGGGAGGCCTGCAGCAGACGGCACACAGGGACTGCCTCCCACATGGGGCTGAAGGCCCTTTTTATGCTCTGGGATGTGGGAAGACAGTGCTGACCTGGGGCAAGAGAAAGCCTCCCTACTGCACGTACCTCCACCAGGGCATCTCCACACCCCTGCTCCCACCCGCTGGCCAAGGTGTGACAGAAAGCAACGTACTGTCTCCTGATCCAAGCTGCTCCTCAGAAACCCCTCTGCCGTCACCACTGCGAATGACGTGAGTGACAAGCCAGCGCCACGCATATGTGCAATGAAGCTGACTGTCACCTGATGTCACGTACGGCACCAGGCACGCCGCTGGCAGCCCAACAAGAAATGAATACAAATGTCATCCAATGATGGTCGGGACAGCCAGCCCACCCCTCAGCAAATGGCTAGGAAAACCTCGCGGCAAACATTTCCCAGAGAATGATTTCTTTCTCTCTGCAGAGTGAACACAGCTCTGCCAGTATGTTCCTGTGCTGACCCTAGAGACAGGCTTTCATGGGAAGAGAGGACAGCAACTTGTTCTCCAGGCTCTTTGGGCTCCCAGCTGAGTCCACGCCTGAAGTGATTTATAGAGACAGGGCCAAGGCCAGGAATCTGAGGCTTTTCAAGAGTTGCCTATTTCCCAAAAGAGTGCAGCTTTAATTTGTTGCCTGCCTGACTTCTGCTTGAGGCTCAGCCTAGAACAAGATTGCCAGTGATTTGGGAAATCAGTGCTACTTCCCCTTGCGGTTTTGGTGGTGTAGATGTCTGTCCATGGAGAATTAGACTGACACTTCCAAGCGTGTTACACACAGTTGCCAAACAACCAAAATATGGAAGCAGCTTACAGAAACAAAATACATCAAGTCTGGAGTTTGCATCTACAAGGGGTGGCCTCTCAGCACCAGGGGACAGCACCCAGCATGCACTGGATTACCAGGACTACAACAGGAGCAGTCAGATCCCACCACTGTATGGTGATCAAAAATGCTCTAGTTTAGACGCTCACCAGTGATTCTCTCCTGACATACAGCCCTGGTCTCAGCCCCTGAGGTTAGGGCTGGAAATCTGTTTGCAGAAGTAGATGACGGGAAAGGATTAACTCTTGGGGTGCAGCTAGCCAGGACAGAGCAGTCATTGTAAAGGGCTGCAGGCAGCATGCTGAAGATAGGAACAAGCAGACTTCCTCTAAGCAGGAGAGAGGACTGAGTCCTAAAGTGAGCACACTTGGGGAATGGCTCAGATTAGTAATGTCCTAAAGACGGTAGGGAAAAGCCCGTGTGTGTGAGCTCCCCTGCAAGCAGAGCACACTGCTCCCACCAGGCTGGAAGGACCATCTTAGCACCTCTCAAAATCAGACTTATCTGCAGCTCACAGCTCTCCTAGCCCTGTGCATCTCCTCCTTCCTGCACACCTGGAACAGTCCCATCAGCATTTAACAGAAAGGCAGAAAAGCCAGCGCAGCTGGGCTTGCACAATGTGACAGCACATCTTTGTCTATCACTGCGCTGTTACACGCAGTGCCTACACGCAGAGAGGGCTGAGTGCAGGGGCCAGGGCACTGATTTATCCTTGTGCAGAAGATACAAGAGTCTTGCGGCTTCTCTGTATCTCTCCTGATCCTGGGGAGGTGATGGAAGGTCTTTGACCAAAACCTGTCATTTACCTTTCAAAGCTCCACCCTGACAGTGAGAACATGTTTATTATCCTTTACAGACAACCCTGAGGATTTTCAAGTCCTCTCAGCAAGAAAGCCCAGCACCAAACACACACTATAGTAAAAATCATGGGAAACTAACTGGCAGAGGATCACAACTCAACTCGGCTATCCCTAGCAGACAGGGCACATAGAAAGTTTCAGAGGCTGCTGCAAGAACCCCAAGAGCCCTGAGAGATCAGGCACCCTGCACCAAAGTCAACAAGAGCACGGCGCTGCCCAAATTCACAGTGATCCCTTCGGGGTAGTTCACCGCAGCTGGACAGCTGGCAAGTACACGTGCTCTTGGTACAGGAGCATCAGCCCAGCTCCCAGCTTGACCAAGTGCCTCTCTACACACTGTTCTCACTCGGAGGGATTTCTAGGGTTTGTTTTATTTTTCGCCCTCTACACCACTCTCCCTCCGTGGAAAAAAAAAAAAAAGTCCAAAACTTTCTAACAGCAAGCAAATTAAAAGCCCTTATTTATTTATCTTGAGTGTTAGCACAGTTCTAGGGTTGGTACTTCCAGGCATTTTGAACCGACTTCCCCTCCTGTCAGGCGGCCACTCGGCTCCTGCCCTTCACCTCCCCTGGCCCCGGGCGCGGGGCAGCGCGGGCGCTCCCCGGTCCCTGCGCACCCTCGAGCCCCCCGCGGGGTCCCTGCGGGCAGAGCACGGGGCGGGCTGGCGAAGCGCTGCCCGGTGCCCCCCGCGGGCGGGCGGAGGGGC